>JBBPFQ010965988.1:0-21828 GCA_037974815.1 Kaempferia elegans
TCTTTGGGTATAAGAGATATTGCATGATATTAAATATAGAGATCAAAGGAAACAGTCTCAAGTAAGATACTTACTACAAAAAGTGAGTGTAACTAAAATAACAAACTGCTAACTAAAAGAATAACCAATAATATAACACACTAACATGCTCAATCATGTATAGACTTTAGGGATCTAACAAGCGTGTCACAAAAACTATTATCCCCTACCGCGGATAATTTTTTAATAAAAGATTATTAAAAAAATAGGGAACAAATATTTTGAATTAAAATTTCAGATTATTAGATTATTTGAGTAGGATAGGGTTCATTAGGTTGGTGGGATTCAGATTTAGAATTTTAGATTGCATTCGGATTTGGATATTGGGATTTAAAAAAAATTTATTTTTATTTTTAAATCTCACCGAATCCGACTCTAGTAATATAAGAATCTAATACAATATGCCTTCATTGTTAAATTCACCCTTCCAACTATAGCCATTAGAATCCGGTTGAAAATTTTTTATCGTCAATTGAATTCTATCGTGAATTAAATTTTATTAAATTTAATTTCTTAATTTAAAATGAGTTAATTCAATTTCTTAATTTAGAATGAGTTAATGGAATCAATCCGAATTAAATCTAATTCTTATATTTTTATTATTTTATCGTTAATAAAATTTAATATTTTACTAATACACGACGGAGGATTATTTTAATCATTTTAACCTTCTAATTAAATTTTTATCACAAATTAAATTTTTTTTAGGTCTGATTTATTTTAGAGGATGAGATGAAACTAAATTTAAATTCCTTATCAAATTTCTTTTAAAAATTTATTTAAGATGTAATTGAATTCCAATTACTCAATTCCACCACCCGTTTCCAAATTGGAAAAAGGTGTTAATGCTTCAACTGCACTTGACTGGCCACGGAGGAGGAGCGGGCGAAGCCCAACGCCGCTGCCTCGTCTCCCTCCGTCTCAACCGTCGACGCATCCCCGCCACCGTCAGGCGCCGGTGGCGGTGAGCTTGGACTTGCTCGTCGATGGACAGGCGAGCCGCACGGGGATTCCGTGACCGATGACCGTGTTGCGTCGGAATATGACCGTGTCCCTAGCTCGGAGAGCGATGCAGAGCACGGTTTCCACGGCGACAGCGAGGTGACCGGCAGTGACAACTCGATCGCCGGCCGGCGGAGGATCGAGAGCAGTTTGGTTTGTGCAAAATTAGACACGGACGTGCTGTCCGTGTGAGAGGAATCTTATCTCAAGTGGGCCCACCTCGCCGACATGCCATCTGGAATATTCCACGCCCTACGTGTCGCTAATCGCCGGGGAGAGGGGGGCGTCCCGTCAGGACAGCAGAATTAACGGCGACGTTAGTTAACGGAGCGCCTTAGAACTTTCTCGTCCCTTGCTGGATTCGACGGTTGATCTCATATCGGAGCCGCATCGAGGCAGGAGTACAAGGCCACGTCCCACGGAGGCGTCCCCTTACTCGTCTTGTAGCGGAAGCGAATCTGAAGATCGGAGAGAAGGGAGGAGGTTTTGGGAGGCGATCCGGCGATGGCGGAGCACGAGGAGACGCTGATCGAGCAGATAGAGGAGAAGGATCGCGGCGGCGGATCTTCGTCCTCGTCCGACTCAGAAAAAGAGAAGTCGAAGGCGTCGGAGGCGGTGGAGGCCGCCAAGGCCAAGATCTACCGACTCTTCGGCCGGGAGAAGCCCGTGCACCAGATCTTGGGCGGCGGAAAGCGTAGGATCTCCTTCTCGCTTTTCTTTACGGTTTCTGCCTTTTCGTTTCTTGTTCCTAATTTGATTTGTGCAGTTGTATATCGGTTATTCTGATCTATGGTCTTGTGGATTTTGCGATCGATCTTGCTGATCTATTGCTTTTTGCATGGATTCGGTGAGATTTTTCACCTATTATTTCATATAAAAAAAATAGAAAGAACAAACCCATTGTCTTTTGTTCTTAGTATAAAGACCTGACTTAGTTTGTTAATTCAAGTGACAACCTAGTTTCTTATCATAGAATATTCCATCAGACGAGTTTTGTGTGGATAGTTAACGATTTATTGTGGGAACCAATTTGATTTTCTGAGAGAAGAAATCAACTTCCACCATAGACAAAACATTTTAAGGATTGAATACTCTGCCATAACTTTGTTTAAGGAGACAAATAAACATAAACCGATCTGTACGTTGGGTCTTTGTGTCTATAACCTTTTTACTGTGTGAAGTAGTCACAAAATCTGCAAACAATTAGTTGCATTTTTTTTTTTGACGAGTGTAAGATGTAATCATGTAAATCCACTGTGTTAAATGGTATATAGAATTTGAATGCCTAATGAACGCTACGATAGTGGATCATGTTTTATCATAAAGGTCTAATGAATCTAAGTTGCATAGCTAATAGGATTCATTTTCAACTTCCAGAAAAATCTGTCTCCAGGTGCTTGAAGTGTTATTCCAAGCACCATGAAGTCTCAATTTGTTCTCTGATTTGACTTGTTCTCTAATCTGTACTTCGATATGAGTCTGATTGCAGACATCATGGGTAGTCAGTCCCGGAAGAAGTTTTGGCAACCCAGTCTGCCTGTAAGTGTGACTAGATCCGTTAATCAGATCTTTTAATCTATACACTTCTGGCTTAACTGTGACGCGAGCATTCAATTAGTCAGTTCATCTTTGGTTTCAGACAGTTCAATCTTCATCATGAAAAGTCATACTTCAGCAGAAGACATATGTGATGGCTTTTTCAATGATTCACTGATCCAAATATTTCTTTGTTGATTTGACTGATTTAGTCGTTTGCAGCTGCTGATGTTTTTCTATGGAAAGACAAGAAAGCCTCAGCTGCTGTGCTTGGTGGGGCAACAGCAATTTGGATCCTGTTTGAGCTTATGGAATATCATTTGCTTACTCTGGTCTGTCACTCCCTTATATTGACCCTTGCTATCATTTTTCTCTGGTCCAATGCTTCTAACTTGATTAACAAGTAAGATCATTACTATTCAATTTTCTTTAATCTGTCTTTGAACATGGAATCCTCGTATTGATTATTTTTGTTTATTTAATGGTAGGTCTCGACCTCACATTCCTATGGTGAGCATTCCTGAAGATCTGACAGTGAAAATTGCCCTATCTCTGAGATACGAGATCAACAGGAGTCTTGCTGTTTTAAGGGAAATTGCATTAGGACGCGACCTGAAGAAATTCCTTGCTGTATGCTTCTAAATTTGTTCTGTTAAGAATATTTGGATGTCGATTTTCTTGTATTTGTCCTGATTCATGTTCTGGATACAGGTTATTGCTGGTCTATGGGTTATTTCAATCGTTGGAAACTGCACCAATTTCTTGACATTGTTTTATATCGGTACCGCCTTCAAATTTGTTACTTGCCTCCTATTAATATAATATATGCATACCTTTGCTCTGGCAGCTGAATCCATTTCTTTTTGTTTTTATTTGCAGTTTTCGTCACGCTTCACACCGTGCCTTTCTTATATGACAAATACGAAGACCAAGTCGATGCATTCGGGGAGAAGGCAGGTGCAGAATTCAAGAAGTACTATGCTGTGGTTCACGCCAAGTATCTGAGTAAGATTCCAAAAGGGCCCTTGAAAGACAAAAAATCCCAGTAAGATAATAAAAGATGGTATCTCATGGTGTGTCCCGGTGCTGAACAGTAGCTATAATTTTCGTGCTTTAGTTCTACTTTCGGTCTCTCAGTGCTGAACCGAGTTACTGGTTTTTGAAACTTATCTTGTCGTGGCTGGGACCGGTTCTTGTTTTTTTGTTTGTTTGCTAATGTGGGTTGGTCTCATAAAAGTGGTTTGCGGTATCGCAAATATACATGTAATATTTATGCTTGTTTGGAGTGGGGTTAGAATTAGAATTGATGGGTTGGTAAATTATGCAGGGAATATGAAACAGATGATTAAAGTTTATTGCTTCTTTTATCTGTTCTTTGAATCTGCGTATTTGTTTGTGTTTGGCTATGCTTACTCTTTTTAATTTCTTCTTTTAGTGAAGTTTGTGGATCTGCAACCGGTTCTTGCCACATCTTGTTTACAATTTTCATAGATTTTTAAATCTGGTTCTTGCCACTTGTTTGGTTGCCCAGCGAAACTCTGGAATATCTATGCGCGATGATCATTGGTGTCACTCGGAACAAGTTAATCTCAGAAATCTGGAGAACTGACGAAGTAACTAGCCTGTCTACCTCGTTATGGCCTTCAAGAATCGAGCTGATGGGCTGTGGCAATGCAAATCAAATTTTCTATCTCAAATTTTTCGTGTCCCATGGTCAAACGGATGAGTGTGATATTCTCGAGATACGTGTAATATCTTTATGTGATATGCACGACATCCTTGAATTATGATTTGACCTGTCTGATCAACGATGAGACATAGGGACACGGAGAATTTGGAACAGAAAATTTGAACTCGTGGCAATGGAGCTGAAGATCATGAGAAAAAGTCTTTATCCTTTTCGGATGGTGCGGTGGTTAAGACATGAGAAGTTATCATAAAAGTATTGAGATTAAAATTTGGCATGTCCGAGCATATTTCTTTCATGTTTTGACCATTTGTACTAATGACTAGTAGCCGCGATTTACCTCCTTCGTATTGGCCTGTGGACTGGTTGGTGGAGGCGCTGGGAGCGAGCGAATCGCCTTTTTACCACAGTAGCCGTGGCTATTAGTCGTATGTGATTTATCTCTTTTACGTTAACCTAAAAATTAATTAGCTGAGTACCAGAGATGAGTGAATCATTTTTTACTATACGAGGGGGAAAAATCATTCATTCTAATGGAATTTGCTCAAATTTGGACTTTTCTTTCTCCATGTCCACCAAAGAAGATAGAGAGAGAATGCTTGAAGAAATGTTTCAAGATTTTACACCACCAAAAGCTGTGAAATAAATATAAAATCATAGAAGATATTGGATGAGCAAAATCATAAGTTTCCAATAAAGTAACTCTCTAACAAGGAATGGAGCATGTCCGGGTGAGTCCATGGTTAGGGGATAACGATCGACACTAGAAACACGAACATAATATTACAAAAAGAATATAGATTACGTCCCAATAGCCAAAACACACACCTGTGCTAATTTACTTACAAATACCATATGCATGCTTCTGCTCCTCTGGGTTTTTTTTCCTTTTCATTCATCGACAGTGATTGTGAGGTAACGTGTATGTACATTGTATACTTCAGAGGAAATACGTTAACTGCTGCCTTTTCCTCGACCCACCTTCTCCGTACAAATCGTTCCATTGCTTCAGCTCGTTCATCACGGAACCCTCCACGGCAAAACTAGCAGAAACCTGCATATGTAAAATAATATGGTTACTAATCCAGGCTATCAACACAGACAGATTTTTTTTTTTTTTTTTGATGCACATCAATGATTGATGAACATTATAATGCCTAAAAGAATCATGCATTCGACCAGGAAGATCGATTTAAAAGATTAAACTCACTTGGTTCTTTGCTTGCTTCAGGTCGTCCATGTTTAATGGCCTAAGGACAACAACTGCTGTTTCGCCATCTTTTCCTGTATTGGCTGAATTTGCTGATGAACTGTCGCCTTCACCGGTTTTCTCCTTCTCCTTTTCCTGAAACAAGAACAGGAGGTGTTTTGCATTCCCTTGAGAAGAAATGAGAAACATTGGCCACAATTTGAAAGATTTTAGGAATAAAAAAATCAGGAATATAATAGGAGAAAGTGTCTCTTAAATGATGACGATGTAAAACATACCAATTCCTTAGATCTTTCTCTCTGAAGCAGCTCCTTCACAGGACGATACGCTGCCGTGACGCATAGATTCTGAAAATAAAATTATCAAAGAATCTGATGTCTTACTTTATCAATAAAATGGCCGCAGGTCAACCTTCTTATTCACAGGAGAGAAAAAAAAGAAGAAAAAGGAAACTAACCTTAAGATCACTACCACTATATCCCTCTGTCATCATCGCAACTTCCTTATAGTCAATTCCATCTACCTTTTCTTTTGACAGAAGTTTCCTCAAAATTAGTTCCCTGCTTTGGGGGGATGGCAGTCCAACCATAATCCTGTTCAAGAAATGACAAACATGAGAATTCCATTTCTTTCAAGGGACTGAACAATCTTCATTTTGCAAATGATCATGCAGAGGTACAACAGAAATACCTGCGCTCGAATCTTCTGATGATGGCTTCATCAAGATCAAACGGTCTGTTTGTTGCTGCAAGAACAAGGATCCTTTCACCAGATTTTGTTAGAAGTCCATCCCAGCGGGTCATGAACTCATTCTTGATCTTCCTCATTGCTTCATGCTCTCCTACCCTAGTTCTTTGTCCGAGCATGGCATCAACCTCATCCACAAAAATGATAGTAGGGGAAACCTTTGCAGCAACAGAAAACAATGCTCTAACGTTCTTCTCATCTTCACCAAACCATTTGGAGGTGATGGTGGACATAGACACATTAATAAAACTAGCTCCTGCATCATTTGCTATGGCCTTGGCAAGCATTGTCTTTCCTGTACCAGGTGGTCCAAAGAGTAGTATTCCTCTGCATGGTTTCAGGAGACCGCCATTAAAGAGGTCCGGTCGTTTGAGGGGAAGCATGATCAGTTCTTGGAGGGATTCTTTAATTTCATCCAAGGCACCTATATCATCAAATGTAACTCCAATTTCATTAGCTGGAATTACCTCTGGCCTGATCCGCTTTTCAAATTCATTGTCTGGGGCAACTTCCTGCAAAAAAGTGACATATATGTTTGGACTTAGAATCATATAGCAGGTAGGATTGTTATTCGTTGGAAGGTTGAATATTTTGTAGTGGTAAGAGCAACTATTAGCTTCAGAATCATGATTAAGAACAAACACAATTAACTTGCCTTAGCTTCAACTTCAGACCTGAAAAAACTCATTAAATGTGGCTTGGTACCTAATCAGTGAAAGTAAGATATAGAAAGTTGAAGCTAGATCATCTCATCTTGGTGCAAAAGAAGATATCAAGTCTACAAATTGCTAGAAATTGAAGTTATTTATGAATTTTACTGCTAAATGAGTGCCCATAGAGCTAGGAAGGGAGTCATGTATTCTCTTAAAAAATAAATAATGTCAACTACAATGTGAATTATAGTAACGAGAGCCTGTTCCTAACAATCCCTTCGTCCCTTAAAGAGTGCAGACTTAGCTATAATACCATGCCAGTGTTTAATGTCTTTATTTATATGCATATAAATCTCATGTTTGACAATAGGCTTCTGTTAGTTATGCTTCCTATAGTCTGCCTAGCCAAAATAGAAGATAAGATTACTAGCTTATTAGTCTTTTCACTGGATCCACATTATATATTTCTAGTTAAGAGAAATCCTTTCACAAAATTAAATCAAGTTTTTAGAGTAAGACTATATAGTATCTATATTCTTCTTGGTAGTTGTGACATCAGACAGTATAAAGAGGCAAATAGAAGAAATAGCGACAAAATGAAATATACAGGTACTGCAGCCTCGCCATCCTTAACGACTGCTGCTGATTTCCCAGCCTCACTGTTTTCAGGCAATAAAGAAATGACACTGTTTTCCCCCTTTGAGGCATTTGCATTATCGCCATTTATCCCTACCTGAAGAAGTGAAATAAATAGATAAATAAAAGTGAGTATTAATCTCTTTAAGACTTGAAATCGATCATAGAAGTGTCACTGACCCCTGATTCAACATTTATTTCTAGCTTTATGGTGTCTTTGCCACAGTGCCTATTTTCTTGAAAAATACTCAGGCCATGTGATAAACTGTTGCATTAAGGAAATAAAGGTCACAGAGATCAACAACAGCACAGAACTAGAAAACTTTATGAGAAATTGACTAACCTCTTTGAAGAGATAACAAGCTTCCCATTTCTATATTGAGGATCTTTGGTATTCATCAGATGGTAAGAAACTGCTGTCAAGACAATCTCTTCTATGTACGTACTAAGAGCTTTCATATCTGAGAGACAAATAGAACTCAAGTCATCACACTCTAGATCATTTGCTGCAAGAACCTCTGTGATATGATTTTTGTTATCCTGAACCTGAATAGCTTTGGTATGTTTCTCTAACTGGGAGATCCAACTAACAAGATGGGTCTCATCTTCTGGAGGCTTAACCTCTACACTGTAAGGGAATAGAGTGGTAACTCTTGCATCAACATCTTCACATCCTTTATGAGTTCCTAACAATCTTGAACCAATTATTATCACTGGCCCTGATAGCTTTGTCAACAGCTGATCAAATAAAGAATATACTTTTTCTGATCTACTAATGAAATCCTGAACATCCCTTATGTACAGGATTGTTGGACTACTCTGAGATACCGAAATGAGAACCTGGAGATAGGTAACATGTTAAACAACATAATAATTTACCAAAAAAACTAAGTTTGACTGATTACTTTAGGAAAACTATTAACTTATATACCATGTTGTTTAGTGGATATGGATTTTCTTGAGACCATGAACTGTAAAAATTTGAAATTAGAAAATACCTTATAAAGTGACTTAATAAGAATTTTCTCATCGAAAGACCAGCAGATGGTTCGTTGCAGGGGCACTGAAGATTGAAGAAAGAACAAAAAACCCACGAATTAGACATCAAAAATGCATTGGCAATAATCCATTTTCAATACTTTTGCACTATGCTTTTGGAGAAACACAACCTTACCATGATTTGTATATCATCAAGTGCACCAAGCAAGTGTTAAAGAAAAAAGATTATTTAGTTATCTACTGATTTGCACAGGTTATGGTTGGTTCATTCATCTGCGACTATTTCCTGTTTGCCTTTGATATTTTTCTGATTTACTTAATAAAACAGCATTTATGTATTCATTTATATATAATTATAATTGTCCATACTACCACCTAGAGGTTTCTTCTATTATAACCATAATACATAATATATCGAATGAAGAATTATTCATCAAATCATTTTATTTTACATGGTATTTTAGCCAACTTCAATCCTCTAGCAGCAATGTTTAGCTAGTAAGCCTAAATACAGTCAGTACCTGCATAGTAAGCCTAAATACAGTCAGTACCTGCATTTACAGAACCGCCTTCAGATCTATGGACATCCATATCAGCTGAGAGTGAAACAGCCTTACGATGTCGTGTGTTATTAGCACAATCAGATCTTCTGAAAATACAAGATAAAGCATAAAGAGAAGTAGAATAAATGCCGTTCCTGTATGGACTTTCTTTCATTTTCCTGCCCTTACCTTGGCATCAACTCCCAACTGCTTTGCTTACAGAATGATCCTGCAATTGGATGTGAAAAAGAGAACCTCTGTCATAAAAGAACTTGTTATTGATTTCCATTAATCTATGTGATATATAGTATATGGAGATCATACAAAAGGTAAAGCATAACCATCAACTGGAAATTGTCTAAACTCTAAAATGCACTTTGTACTGTGCAGCTTTACTCATTAGCTTTCTTTAGCTTAATCATTGTCCAGAATCATTGTCCAGAATAGGTAAAGATTGACTATTGATGGTAGCATTCAATATCAATCTTGATAGATATACTTTTACTTACCTATGCGGAGAATCAGTAGGAACTCCAGGACAATAAACAAGTCCTGTAATAAACAAACTTAATACAGTTCCATTTCCTATAATTTTTTCTGGTATAAGATCAAAGGAAACCTAAAGCAATATAATTGCTTTCAATGTCACGTGATTTGACTCTCCAATGAAACAACATAAAGAGCAAACTAAAGCAATCAATTAAGATTACGGACTAGGACCTTAAACAACATCAACTAATTACACTGGAATTTGAATAAGGTAATATGTATGGTGATTCACAGGCAAGATAATAATTGTTGTATTACAGAATCAATCATCTTAATTAAATCTTACAATTCTACTGGCCACATTAGGAATGGCAAGCATGGCTTTTTAGACAACAGAGAAAAGTCATATTAGACTCAAAATGATCACATAATTCCATAGTTACCTTTGACTAAATTGAAAAGAAACCTTCAGGGGCCTCCTAGCTAGTGTTACTTTCAGCTGATCTCATCATGACAACTGGAATTCCATCTAATGACACAGATATTTAACAAGCCCAGACAACTTGTTCTTTCACAATACATTGGAATCTTATTTGGTAAGATACCAATACACATATGTAATGCATTGCAGTGAACGTTTTTAATTAATAAGTGGGGAATGGAAGTAATCCAATCATAGAAAACAAAATGCAATGTAGCATATGCACATTCATACAACCTATGGAAGTCAAGAAGTTTAATTTATGTACCTTCAGGATCCTCCTTCTGGAGAATGGTTGAAAAAGATCCAAATAAACCAGAAATCTTCTCTAATGCTGTGCCTGACATAGATCTCTTAACAAACTGCAAAAAATATAGGAAGGATGAAAAAGATCTAAAAGTACTCATGATAAGAAAGTAACAGAGAAGAAACAATTACATTTAAAAGGAGAGTAGCTACTGTCAGTTTTCGACTTGTATTAACATGGAAAAAACTGACATTAGCATAAATGGCATTTTGTTGACAGATTAGTTTGCTTCATTGAAGAAAGCATAGTAAATATGAGTTTATTATCAACTATGAAAAATATCTAACTATCTGCTTTTTTCTTCACTTCTGAGAATAAAGATAAGTCAACATGAAACTAATTTGAAGAACAAAAAAAAGAAATTAAAATCATCATTCCAACAGACAAGAAAAACATGAATCTGGAACAAACTCTACTAGGAACAATAGATCTTTTAGTAGATGTAAGTTTCTTTATTATATGTTAGACTATAAAACTCGATAAGAAACCTTACCACATCTTTGTTTCTGGAACTATCACCATATTTGTTCTGAATCTGTAGCCGAACAAAATGTATCACAATCAGAAGCATGGTTAGAAAGCAAAATATTTCTAGAATTAATACCTTAATCGAGAAATCAGTCACATCCAGCAACAAAAACTTAGCCTTGAAGTAGTGGGCCAGAGCCCTCACAAGCATCTGCTGATAAAGCTCTTCAATTAAAGGTCATTATAATTAGTTACAGATTTCAATATATCAGGATTGAAACAAATTCTTCAAATGCCACATAACACAATATTTCTGGTTTACAAACTACCTGTAGGTCCTGAAAGCAAAATAGCCCGGCTTGCAGGAGAAAGGTTCCTAGTGTACTTCAATATGTCTGTTTGTTTCAAATGTACATGGGCTGTACTTGTCAGTATAGCTTTGGTCTGCTCACTGTCATCAAAATCAGCAGCAGCACAAGAAATAAGGTACTTGGAACCCAGTATTACAAAACAGAGCATACTTGATCAACAGTAAACACAAAAACATAAACCAAACAACCAAAATTTTAGGAATATTAATCTGAAAATGCTAGATTATAAGGAGTTTTAAGTAAGCTTTGATAAGAGCTCACTTCTGATAGTAGTCATAAAACTAGGCATTAAAGACAACGAAAGATGAAGAAGCTGTCGCTAATGCATTAATAGCTATTGCAGTTGTTGCCAACATATCTCTGCTAAGGTACAATCAGAAAACAAAGTGATAGCAAACAAAATATCTTGCAAGTCAAAAATATCTGACCTGCTCAATGATAGAAGTAGCAAGAAAATTAAGCCAAACAAAGTTCTGATATCTGAAAACTGAAGAAATGAGTGTTTTAATAAATGGAGTGATGTGTGAGTCTTGGAAATGATTACCTTCACTGAATTGAAAGAGAAAAAAAAGTGATAGGTATCTGGTTAGTGTGCAATGAATAAGGACATTTTATTCGAGATGATAACAAAGAAACTATCCACACTATAAGACTGTCATTTGTTAACTGCTAGTAGTGTATATATTGAAGCGCAGAGTTATTTCTTTGTTGCTACAAGTCTACAACATTATGCTCCTGGTTCTGACAGAAGCTGCTTTAAGGTTTAGTAGTCAAGGCTAGAAGTAAATGTAACCATGCAAACAAGGTAAACAACAGTGCAAGAAATTAAAGGTGTATCAAGATCAATGCAGGGGATTATCTACTGACACAGCTTGTATTTCGAACTAATATCTTATTCAATGCTTTGTCCCATAGACTGATCTAGCATACTCATGATCTATTGTTGTTAACCAACCAGCATATTTCATTAGAAAGCCGACCAGCATGGCCACAACAATGCTGTCTTCAGAGCAGTTTTTACTGTGCCTTTTGCAGACACCTTAATACCTAAAATTTCTGTCAACTAACTAGAAAACCTTTAGCTTTATAGCTCTTAGTATAAACTACTGTTACTTGTAGGAATCAGGTCATATTAACAATTTCCATAACTTAGGCACATATGTCTACCATGAGAGTAAAATTAGATGACCTCCTGATATGGCCAAAGTTTGCACTAAGCACATGGAAACACTGTCAAATGTATGACCTAATGTTGATCTATATTTTCCTAATATTATTACCAAGAGAAGCAGTTCTAGTTCTGTTGCACATTTATGCTGAAAAAACTATTAAGGACATAAATATGTAAATTTCACTTTCCTACCAAGGTGAGTTTTTGGATAAGTGGTTAGTCAATCAATTTTAATATGATATCAGAGCAAGAATAGGAGGTCCACAATTCAAACCTTGTTTCTGAAAAAAAAATATTATATCATCAATTCATATGTTGGTTTGGATCAATTAAGCAAAGTATATCCACGATCCGCCTGCAAATGAAGGGAGAGTGTTTATGGTATAAATATATAAATTGGTTTCTTTCCTTATAAGTTGAGCTTTACCTATGAGTGGTTAGTTAATCAAGTGTACAAAAACAAATTACCATCACTAGATGGAACACTATCACCTACTATTTATTCAACCCTAAAATGCTCTAACGCCCTAACTCTGAACAACAGCACTTGTGATCTTTGCCAGTTCAAATACAGCATCCTAATGGCAAACTTGCACCTCAGTTATACAAACGATCCCTAAAATGTTGTTGCCTTCTTAGAACATGTTTAAAAAAATCTGCTATGTTCGTAGATCCTGAAAACATGCTTTCAAAAATCTGCTATGTTCTTTCTTTCCAAACTTTATTCTTAAAAAAAAAACAATTAAAAAAAAATTACAAAAGGATCGCCAGGAAAAGAAATCAACTGGCGGTCGATGCAGTTAATTAACAGTCACCATTGCTTCCAAAAAGGTGAAAAGTGAAAAACAGATTAATCATGGCCACAATCACCCCATATAGATTACCTCCTCCATTGATTTGAAAAGTGAAAACAATAACAATATTGAATGCTAAACACTGGGCTAAACGAGCTAAGCAAGTTCTAAAGAGGGGATCGATAAATTAAAAGCCTCGAACACCCTGTCACCAAAATATAATAAAATAAATCAAATAATGGGAACAAGAGAATCCAAAGAAAGCAGCACATGATTTCCATCAGAAAACCCTCGTGATTCTGATGGACGTTCTCTTCCTAGTGGACCCAGGCCTAGAAAGCAAACCGAACCTCGATAGAAAAACGAGTTGATAATTGCCTAAACCATTTCTTTTTCGCGGACGAAGCTGTCAATTACCTAAGGTAACAAGGGAACTCATCAAAGGTAACCCCACTATCCTCCCAATCCACCACCTGCCGGAGCAGCTCCTGCTCGAGGGATTCCGGCGTGAGGCCACTAGGCGGCGACGACCTCGGCACCGCCGCCCATTGCCCTACCGCCTGGCCCGACGCCAACCCGATCCCCACGCCGAGCCCGACCCCGATGGCCGACATCAGCAATCTCTTCTGCTCCATCGCGGGCACCCACAACACGCTGCTTTCCGACGGATCTGGAGTTCGCCGCTCGCGCAGATTGGCATGCAAGTATACGAGGAAGAAGAGAAGCTTGACCAGGAAGAAAATGGGAATTCTAGAAACGACTAAGAGGCGATTTCGGAAGACGCCTCCTCGCTATTTATAGAAGCGAACCGCGCATTCGTCTCAAGGTGAAGGAAATTTTTTTTTTCTTTTTGGTTATTTATTTTTGCATTTAATAATAATAATTTTATTTTTTTCCGAAATAAATAAATAAATATATGTATATTTTAAAAATATGGTTTTTCCAAATTCCGAGTTGGAAAAGTGGGAGTGGGTCTGACGTGGCTCGGTTGGCTTTGAACGCGGCAGTGACACGAGTCTTTTATTGGCGTGGGCCCCGGCGGCTCTGGCCGTTCTTTCTTTTTCTTCTACATCGCCGTCCGCCTATCAAAGCTTGCCACGTAAATCGTAAAAATAACTTAATAACTCAAAGATAGATAGCGAAACAAGTGTTTCTTAAAAAATAAAAATAAAATTAAAATTAAAAGTAGAAAAAAAAAATAACACCTCTAGTTGGCCTCGTGTTTACTTGGGAGGGAAGGGAAAAAAAGTTAGATTTGTATGACTCTTGCTCGCTCACTTACCTAACCGCATCAATATAAGCACTCGCAACAACTTAAGCCCCCTTTTTTTTTTAAAGTACAATTAAAATAGAATAAAAAAATAAAAAGATGCCTTTTACTTTTATTATCATTGAAACAATATTTTATTTTAAAAAATAACTAAAAGGGCATCTTATATTATTTTTATCTATCAATATATTTATTTTAAGGTTGTTATAATAACTTTAATCAAAATTATTTTAACGTGCAAAGTAATTTCCCATTTTTTTAGTTATTTTGATCGAAACTATTCAATTGTAATAATTTTGATTAAAATTACTTTTATATTTTAATAGTTTTGATCAAAACTATTATATTAATATTTGATTAGTTTTGATTAAATTAGATCAATTTTATTTAAATTGGAATAATTTTAGATAAAATTATTTAAAATATTTTTAAGCATATGATAGTAATTTAGTGTGAAATAATAATGTATATATATATATTAAATAAAATATTAGTCTACACAACCCGTGTGCGCGTCGTTTGTGGGCGACTTTCATGCGCGAGGGCGCCCTCCATGAACCATCAAAGGGACATCCTTTTTCACTTTTTATAAAAAGGGCGCTCCATTCCATTAGTCTCCTATGAAATTACACAACTACCCTCAAGTACATTGATTGACATTATTATTTTTTATCACACACTTTAAATCCTGATCAATCTGCTAGTTGTATGAACAAGATAAGTCATCTTGTAGCGGCTACAAAATGATAAGTGTTACAAATATTGTAGCAGCTACGGTTTGTAGCTGCTATATATAATGCATATTTGATATGTTTACCTAATATTTATACTATAGCAGTTACGATTTTATTGCTTAGATAATAATACAGAATAATGGTGATAAAAAGGCGATTCGCTCGTTCCCAATAATAACACCGAATAATGTATTTAAGGGGAGCTGCTGAGGTGGAGGCACCCTTTTAAATTTTTTTTTAAAAGCACATTTTGATTTTTGTCATATATCTTTTAACATGTGCAATGGAATTGTGATGTTTAGTGTGATAGGGCAGATCAGATGTATAGGTTATCATGTAGAATAACTTTAGGGTTTCGGTAGTGATGACTTTTCTGTTTTTTCTCCTCCCTAATGTTTGCTGTTGCATCAGAAGAGTGCAGGAGCTTGTGCGGTACACGCATCGTGCAAGTGCCATTTTGTGCTGCTTTTTCCAATCAACAAAGAACTCAGCGGTCGCCACCCAAAGTTGTTTTATTAGGTAGCCAAGATTCTACCGGGCCCGCTCTAACTTTATCGTCGCACCACCGGTCGAACTCGTGTCCCGGGCAGCAGCGACACTCAAGTCGGATCTCCGAATCAGATTTAAGAGGGGCCTCCGATTGGATGTCTTTCGATGGATATCGACTAAGATTCGACTCGGTTTCACTGTTGGTTTTGCATTCTGAGCCTACACTGAGCACAAGATTGGGCAATGGGTTTTCATTCACTTTGCTCTGCTGTTGCAGATGCCATTTGTACACCTTTAATAGCACCATCCAAGTCACCTTCCAATTAGGCCAACATGGCATGTCTACTGGGTAGGCCCCTCCACGATTCCGAATCCAACTGAAGAACCCGCGAAGTGGTGTACAAGCGAGAAGGGGTTTGGCATAAAGACCTCCCTCACTTGCCATGCAAAACTTGGGCTAAAACCCTAGTTTAGGGTAAATTGAATCTTCCTAAATCAAACTCAACCAAGAGCCATCCATTTGGCTATTCATCCGAGTTTACTCACTATCGACACTTAATAAACTATTTTTTTTTAGTGATTCAACTTTTTCACAATCAAAAGTTTGAAACTTTAATTTTCTTTTTTTTTTAAAAAAAAAGGAAAAAACTTTCAAGCATTGGCCCCCTCCACGATTCCGAGAATCCTAATGAACCCATGAAGTGGCGAACGAGCTAGAAGGCGTTTAACTTTGTTTGCTCTTACTTCATGACCTTGATCTTTCCGGGCAAACAAAGTAAAGATCTCTCTCAATTCCGGACAAACAAAACTTGAGCAAAACCCTAATTTAGGTTAAAAATTGCATTTCCCTAAATCAAAATCAAACAAGAGCCATCAAAACTTAGTACTTTAATTATAATTAATCTCTATTTTTTTTAAGTGATTCAACTTTTTCACAAAGAAAAGTTTGAGATTTTATTTTATTTTATTTTATTTAAAAAAATACAGAAAAACTTTAATGCATGGGCTTAATGCAAAAGCCACTTTTGTGGTGTGGTGGGGTTTCCTTTGTGATGTTGTAGGAAGCAAAGTAGCACAAATTGCTCCAATGCTTTTGCCCATTTGGGTGGGCCGATTAGTTTGATTGATGAAGATTTGGCGATTAATCTCTCTTAACTAACAATTAGTTTTTAATTATCTCTAGTGAAAGTCAACCTCATTGCGGTGGCAAAGTAGCTAGCAAACTTATTTAGGAAGAAATATGATGGAAATATTGTTTAATGATAAGTGAGGAGCAAAGTGGCCTTTGCAAACTTTCATAAAGAAAAGAAAGAACTAGTTTTAAAAGAAAAGTAAACAAGGAATATTATTAGGTTGATAAAAAAAAAATTGAGTGGAGATGTGCTTTTAGTTAAAGATGGCAATCGGGTTGGATGGATTTAGGTTGATCTGATATGGAATGGTAAAATTATTATTGTGTGACTTTGTAATTACAAATTTGAGTTGTGAAAGTAAAAATACGTACAATATACTACTGTGGTCTCATCTTTTTCTGAGACCCTATAGATAGTAATTTCATATAGATGATATTTAGGACAATACTAACACTTATTTTTTGAAAATGTTAGGATCGAGTGATTCTTTCTCAAATATTTTTTATTCTTCAATTATGCACGAAAAGATAGGAAAAAAAATGACTACGAGCAAGTTTTCTTCTTTTCCCCGAGGCTCTTTCTCTTGGGACCATGTATAATACCTGGGCCAGGGTTGCGGTCGGATCGGACCGAGCGGCCTAGTTCGGCCCAGCCCAAGCTCAACAAGAAGGCCGACGATGGCCCGGACCGAGCGGGCTGATTAGGCCCGCCAATTATCTGCAGCTTTAATATGCGTGCAGTGTAGTAATTAGGTGGCTTTAATGACGTTGTTAGAGGTTAATTAATCCGCGTCCTGTTTTCTCAACTACTTTTATTAGAGGTATCACCAGCGATTGGGCCCCTGCCCGGCTATATCACGAATCTCAAAGAAAACGAACAGTTGATGTCCGTTGTCGCATGAATGGTTGCCCTTCCCTCATCTGGATAAGAGAAACATTTTCACATTAGCTCCTTTCTTAATATTTTCAATGCATTTTAATACCGACCTTTTCAAAATTAGAATTCAGCATTGTTAAATCAATGATGATCAATTATAAAACAGGTAGAAAAATTCACTTTGCTCCTTTGTTAATTTCTCTATTTCACCTTTTATATTTTAAGAAATATTTATTCAATCTTTTACGCAGTTTGTTGGGTAAAATAATGATAACTATAAATGAAAAGTTAACAATTGTCATTTATCGGACATTTTAAAAATAATAATTATTCACTTATAGTTGGATTATGGGAGCGCACATTCTCTGGTCCACTTTCTATGTTCCCTTCTGATTCAAATCAGGAGGATCATTGGATCGTATCAGGATGGATCAATACATGTGTAAGTCCCTTATGGGCTGATTAGAGGGAGATTTTAATCTGAAAATGAAATAACTACATTTTTCGTGCACAACTAAACTTAAACCAAAACACTAATTATAAAAAAAATAGAAATAAACAAAGTAAAGAGACAACACCATATTTACTTGGTTTGCAACCAAGGAGGTTGCTAATCCAAGACAGTAGCAGCACAATAAAGTTCCCTTTTGTTGAAGGCGGAGAAGCCTCTTACAAGCGTTGCAGCATAAAACTCTTTACAGTACTTTCTCAATGAGTGTACAAGTGCTTAGAACAGAAAGAAGTGATTTGGAATGAAGAAATGAAACTCTATTTATAGCTCTCCAAAATTTAACTATGCGTTGGCTTTTTTCCGGGTTGATTCCGGTTGTCTTTGTTCGCTTCCGGTTGGCTTTGTTCGCTTCTAGTCGCCTGGGTGATGTCAGACATCCGGAATATGACTCACTCGAACTCATCTTCCGTCCTTCTTTTCGGGCGATCTTCCTTTCCGACTTCTCGTCCCTCGGACGTCATGCACGTTATTCTCGTCCGCCGTTGTACTCTTCCAGAATCTCAACGTCCCTCAGATGTGCCGAGTCCGTCGACTCTCTCTCCATGCAATCCTTCTCGTCTACTACGTCTTGCGCTCGACTTCTTGTGCTCTTAAACTCCTGCACACTTAGACACAATGATCATACTACATAAGACCTAACATAACTAGGTTAGTCATATCAAAACTATCCTAAGATCTAACAATATGGATCCCTGATATGATCCAATGACCCTTCTAACTACGGACTAAGAGTAGACCAGGGTTTACGGATCAGAAAATCTGATATGGAATATGGAAGTGCTAACAATAAACATTTTAAAAAATAATAAATTATAGAGATAAAGCAAAAAAAACTATACTTTATATTATAATTATTGATCATCAATTTGCTCTTTAAATATAACGGCGTGGTTTGATTAAAAGTTAAGGGCTGAATGTAATATATAAACGAATAAGGGTTAATTTAAAAATGGCAAAAGTTGTGATACCAAAACCAAATTCCCGAGTATTGCTTCGTCTTCAATTTCCCCGGCGCCACGCTCAACTGATCCTCCTTTTTCACGTGGCGGTGGCGGTGGGATTGGCGGCGGAGGAGGATGCAAGCACCGCTGTCGGAGAAGCGCCCTATGACATTCGACGAGGTCTCCATGGAGAGGAGCAAGAGCTTCGTCAAGGCTTTGCAGGTACCCTTTCCCCTTCGCCGACACCTTCACGTACGCCTCCAGATCGGTCGCGCCTTCGATAATCAGCCTTTCCTCTTTCGAATCCTCTTCGTCTTTTGGTGCTGGATTCCTCGAGCTTTTGCGTTGCTTTGGCGAACCGATTTGTCTCCAGTGTCCCATTCGCCATGCTAGGTTTTTTATGGATTTGGCAGAGTGATACTTTGTTTGGTCCGGTTCCAAAATTTCCCCTTTTGTGTCGACGTGTAGCCCGCTCACCTGAAGCAGGCGATTCGAGGAAATTGAATTTTGTTCGATCCGGCGGAAAAACTTCTCCTTTAGTTCGTTTCTGAAGAGCATAAGAAGACTTCGAGTTGAAGTAATAGGCCAGTCAAATTTTGCATTCGATTTTTTTTTTTTTTTTGACGGTGGTTTGCTTTTAATTCAAGTATAGACGCGAATCAGATCTGCAACTTGCTCAATCAATGCAGGAACTCAAGAATCTGAGGCCTCAACTTTACACTGCTGCTGAGTATTGTGAAAGCTCTTACCTTCACAATGAGCAAAAACAGATGTGAGTTTTTTTTTCCCCCAATTTTTTTTTCTTTTTCAATTGAATCTTTTGAATTGTTATTTCAGTCCTTTCTTTGATTTTCCATGGAACGAGTTATCTTGTTTTGGGATTACTTTCATACTTCTTTCGTTCCTCATGCTACATGTTGCACAATTTCATCAAACCTGATAAGTTTCTTAAGATCGATACAATTTACACTCACACTGTCCGTTAAGTTCCTACCGCGTGACCTATTAGTCACAGGTTTAGATCGTGAAAACCGACTTTGGCAATGCAGAATAAGACTACCTATGATAGGTCCTTCCCCGGACACCCTCACTGTTTCATACCATCTAGTCTGAGTCAAATTTCATGCATCCTGTTTCAGCGCGAATATGTATCATAATTCTTCGTTTAAATGTAACTATGTTATCCATCTTTGAACTTAAACTATCACGTAGGGTACTGGATAACCTAAAAGGTTATGCTGTTCGAGCCCTCGTGAATGCAGTGGATCATCTTGGCACTGTTGCTTCTAAACTGACAGACCTATTTGAACAACAATTGTTCGACGTATCACTAGTGGAGACTGGGATTTCATGTTTGAGACAGGTAGGCCTGGTTATAATTTCTAACAGTTTTAACTGGTTGCTTGGAGTGTGTTGATGCCGTTAACTTTTCAGCGATCGTCGACTTGCCAAGCTTATGTGGATAAAGAAGGTCGTATCCAGCACCAAATGCCCTTCAGAACTTTGAGGCATCATAAACATTACACTTTGCCAAGTATGTTTTAGAGAAGCAATGTTTTCTTGTTTAGTTTTAAGTTTTGAGAACCAAAGATATCAGTGATGTAATTTCCATTTGTAATGCCCAAGCCAGATCTCGTCGATAAAACTGCGATTAGCAGTATGCAAATGCCATCAAAAAACAATGTAACAGCAAAACCTAGTTCTGGGACATCAGGTATGCTATTTTCGAATCATGTTCGTTATTGCTCGGATAGTTGTTGCTTAATGGTAACTTCCAATTCTGTTGGCAAAGGTAAATCTTCCTCAAAAACTCTTTCCTGGCATTTAGCTACAGCAGGTGGAACTTCCAGTGCATCACCATGGCAAGTCTATAGTGTTTTGTGAGTATGATCATGCTGATATTGTGTTCATGGTATTATCAAAACATTACGGTCTCCCCTTCTTGCAGCCTCGAAGATCCTATGACTTCAAAAATAAAGCCTGAACTATTCCATCTTTTAGGTATGCTCGATCGTTTAGCATTTCATTAAGATGGACTTAAGTGCCTTGGCATTAGTTGATTGCGAAATGGAAATTTTAGTCCCAGGAGAGGCTGCTGCGTCACTTTCCTCTCCAAGTACAAATCATCTCCTGGCAGCTAATGGCAATGCAACTTCAGATATAGCCTCTAACAAATTTGGCTTGGCGGTAAGTCTCCTATTAACTATAATCTCCCATTCATCCAAACTTGAGAATTATGAGGTAATCCTTAGCATATCTGTGGCTACTAGCCTACTACATCTCAGAAGTGGTATGTTTTTTTCTTTACAGGGTTTGAAAGAGGCATCTAAACCTGTCCCAGCAATAAAATCCCTTAATGGTCATGGTGCTCTTCAAATTTATAGGCCTCGAAGTAGAAGCAGGAGCATGCTTTCAGTATTTTTCTCAAAGGCAAAAACCTTGACTTCGAGAAACATATCAGTCTCTTGATGTTGCTATTATATTCCCTTTGTTAGCTTCTGTTTAAGCTCTGTATTCTGGTGAAACACTCAGCAACCACTAATAGCCAAAAATCTTAACTGTCATTTTTTTACTCTATCTGTATTAGGAGAATTCTTCGACAAAGACTTAAATAGAGATCACAAGACGATTTCAACATATTAGTGCCTTCAATTATCATATCCGTTTCACTAAGTAAAAGGTGCTTCTTTTACATAGTTTTTCTTGTAACCCTGGTCTGTTTATCTGGGAGAGCGGAAAGTA
>JBBPFQ010966096.1:0-11093 GCA_037974815.1 Kaempferia elegans
TTAATCCAATAAGTCATTAACCCAATAAGGCAATGAGTTTAATCATTAATCCAATGAGTCTAATTTGAATCAATTTGAGTATAACTCAATGAGCCAAATCTAAATTAGACTCAATTCAGTAGTCTAATCTGTATCCATTCACTCAATAAGCATATTCATTTCATAATTAGCTCTTAGGGTTAATACTAACATATTTCTCGTGTTTGAGATGGTACGATCTTCTCAACCTCCGAGAAGGAGGTTTCATAGTAAAGTTGAGTGAGGAGTAAACCTTTGAATTAGTCATCTAAAAAAAAGGTGGATACTAAGTAAAATCTAAGTATTGTGTATGCAGAGTTGAGTTTGTATTGAAGATTCATTGCGTATTCAACGATGAGCACAAAGCGACAACAAAAAGTGAATAAACCTGTTCACCCTCTCATACGTATATTAACATCATCTTATTTGTAAACTTTCAAATTAAAGAATGCTAGGGCTATCTAGCTTCTCAGTTGTCATAGAAACATCTAGGAGCATGATGATTGATTGTTTTAATCATGTTGGCAAGTTGAGTTAAACTACGTGTTTGTATAATCGTATCCTAAGTGGTTGAGTTCAATTAAGTGATTGATATTTGGGAGATTAAGATATAAGAGAGATGATTGGTACATTCACACCAAAGTAGTTGAGATTGATTAGGTGATTTTGATATTTGGTTAAAGTATTTAAGTTAGGTTAAAATGATTTGTCTAACAGGTCGATGTTAACCAAATACTTAAAGATAAAACAAGTCAAATAGGTGTTGGTATAGGAAAAGTCTAACAAATTTTGATAATGGAAAAGTTTAATAAGTGTTGACAAAGAAAAAATTCAATAAATATTGACAAGTCTAACCAGTGTTAACACATAAGAAGACTAATAGGCGTTGACAATTAGAAAAGTTCAAGCAAGTTAAGATATATGTTTGGTAAGTGGAAAACTTGATAGTTGATCGGATATTTAATAATTTCGTACAAATTCTAATAAGTTAAGATTGATCATATGTGTGATAAGTAAAATATCTTAAAAAAATTAAGGTTGACTAAATATTAGATAGCAATGCAAGACCTATAAGTGCGGCCTCTTTGGCAAGATGATGAGGTTTTGGAGGTGAAGGTGAATGTGCGACCCCTTAGTAAATGAAGTCTTGAAAGTACGACCTCTTGATGAGAAAGTTTAAGAGATCGATGAGAGTCTATAAAGGACCTATATATACTTTGGATGGATTTTGTGAGAAGACTCGATCATAGATTGATTATGGTTGATGACCAGTCAGCTGATGGTTGAGTTCAGTCTACTAGTGTGAGTCGACTAGACAGTCAACTTACAACAATATTTAAATTTTTTGTTACTTGGGATTGAATCGGTAGGGTAATGACTGAAGTTCCGATAGAAAATTTGAAGAGGATTATTGATCTGGCAAAGGAAGACAGTGCTCCCAGATGACTTATGTGATCAAGAGGATCAATTGATTTAATCGATTGAAAGTAATGGAGTTGACTGAGGGATCTATTACTAGACAAAACTTACGAGATCACAAAAACAATTGATTGAATTGAAATGAAAGAAGAGGTTGTTGGTGTTGGAAGTACTTGCTAATCGAACTTAATTTTACCAACTACGCCAATTCACGGGGACAAAGGATGACACACTGATGTTTCTATGTGTCCAAAATATATTTGTATCTGCCATAAGCTATTTTAATCTGTATCATTTTCTATTCTGAATCAATTTAAGTTGTCGTAAATGTCATATTTAAATTTGTCTAGGCCATGTGAATTATATTTGAGGTCCTAGTAAAAAGTATAGATTTTTAATATTATTTTTTTAAATAACGGGTTTGGAATTGTCATCAACTGGTTAAAAATAAAATAATTTTAATTAAAAAAATTATATAAGATTTAATTTTATGATTTTTTTTAGATGTAAAATTACTAATTATATTTTTTATATTCAATCTTTTATAATATTTTTTTTTCAATTGATAAAATTATTAACTTATTTAACTTTTTAAAGATATTATTTGAACATAAATAATAAGAATTTAATCATTTTAATTTTTAAAAAAAAATTTAGTATTTTATAAGCTATCCATGTATTGCAAAAATTCTTTTAAAAAGATTTAATTTAAAAAATAAATCTGAATAACATATCATGTTTTAAAATATATTTTTCTTTTAAAAAATCCATCATAAAACAATCTTAACTTTACTACCTCATAAAAAAATATGTTTAGTTCAAACTCACTTGAATGTGAAAAAATTACATGTTGAATAATATAATTGAAATAATTAATTTTAAAAGATTTTTCATATGTGCCTCTAGTCATATAGTCCATATCCTCTGGGTCATTATCATTGAATCATCCCTGGTCCAGTGATGATGGACCGTTGGATCACATCAAGATCAGATTAGTGCTTAGATCTTGATGTAATCCAACGGTTCATTATCACTGGACCAGGGGCTGCTAGTTATATGTCTTAATAGGCTATGATACTAATTTTGGCTCATCCTTAAATTATATAAGTCAAAAATTAAAAGAGAGTTTTTTTTTATTCATATCGTTAAAAGATGGTGTCTTTTTCAAAGTTTATTAAAACAGCTTTCTCACCTATAATTTGAAACTTAAAATATCCATTTGAGTTCCATCTCAGAGCAATTTTGACGCTAAGATGGTGCACTTAAAAAATTCAAGTGCTCTTAAAATAGTATATCTCCATAAAAGTTGCTTCAAGATGAAGCAATTTTAACTCAGTTTAGGTCAGAGCTTTTTTACCTTAGAGCATATTTAAGTTAAGCGGTTAAAGTACGTGAGATTGTCACGTGAGCTTTTGAGGTCGAAATTAGATGTGTTAGATCATATCTCCTTTATGTCTTGACTATTTGTACTAATGGCTAGTAATCACTCATAATTTATCTTCTCAGTATTAACTTAGGAACGACTTAACAGAGACGCTGGGGCAAACGAACTATCTTTTATCACATATTTAAGTTATACAAAATTTTATCTTACACACCTATTTTGGGTGACTGTCCGAACGGCCCTCACAACTTGGGGCATTCGATGTAGTCTAGGCACCTCGGAAAACGACTAAATATGCAAGGTATCCAAAAAGTGTAAGTCAATCGGACGAAATCACGCTCAAGAGTCGGGTAGCCTATCTTAACTCTTTAAGCTATTATGATGTAACCTTATCAAAGGTGCTTGAGGTAAAGTATAGAATAATATTTTAGATATTAAATTATAAATAGAGTACCATTTTAGTAATATATATTTTTTTTAAAAAAAAAGACGATATGGATAATAATTTGAGTTCCTATTAATTTTTTTCTAATTATATAAATATTAGAGCAATATCTTCATTAAGCGCGGTAATTTCGCAACCGCCGTCGAAGATAATTGGATAAAATCGATCAGGTGCAAGACCACAACTTACAACCCTGTCGTTGCGCTACACGTTGTCACATTCAGTTACTTGGGCTCAACTTTCAATTTGCACGCGTGTTTCATTTTTCATCTTTAAAAGAGACATTGTATAGGATCCATCTCAAAAATACCTTTTCCCCACACTATATATATATTTACATAGTTTCGCCTTTCTTCGAGCGATGGAAGCGTAGGGTTCCTTTTGCTTCCGATCGATAGGTTTTTGACTCTACTTTCCCTTCAAGCTGGTCGTGGAGGCGTTCCGATGGAGAGGATTCGAAGAGCGGCTCATGCGGGATCCTGGTATACCGATAACGGTGAGCCCGTAACCTCCCTAGTTTTTCTTCTTTTGATGTCGATCGGCGTTTTGCTCGAGAAGTTCGTTTTGCGGAAAGTTTGGTTTTTCTTAGATTTTTTATAGAAATTGATCGATTTTGGGGTGGGAAATTGCGTTTTAAGAGGAGTGAAGGATTTTGAGGTTTTGGAGCTGCCGACACTTGCTAGGATTGAGACGGAGTGGGTAGCATAACGTGATTATATTAGGAAGTGACCAGAAATTCTCAGTGAACGCAAGGCTAGAAATTTCCTTACTTTGGCTCCGTTGTCCTTACTTTGAATGCCGGAAAAAAGTTGGGAGTTTGAAGGTTTAATTCACGTTCAACCGACATAAATCAAATAACTGAACCGGCAATGTGTTTTGTGAATGGGATTGAGATTCCCAATGGTAATAATAATCTCCAATATTACCGATTTAATAATTATTCGTTGTTCTATATCTAGGAGAAGGTGCATTAGATGGTCTGTTCCAGTTCCCTCTGGAACTATGTTCTTGTTTCTGAAATTTGTATTTATTTTTTTGTCCCATTGTTTCTGGATAGAGGACATTTATGTGCTTTTTTAAGTTGTAATTGAGCATGGTATATGATCATCTAACATATGTTTGATTTTCTTATCAGCTAAGAAACTAGATGAGGATCTTGAACGATGGCTCCTGGCAACTCGTCTGACTAAATGTCCTGATGTTAGAGGTGTAATTGCCCCGTAAGTCATCATATTTTATAGTGACAGTTCTGATATGATTGTTACTATAATTGAATGAAAAATAAATATACATATTACTCTTGCAGGCATGCTGGTTACTCATATTCAGGTCGCTGTGCTGCTTTTGCATTTGCTAACATTGACCCTCAAAACATGTAACCTTTGCTTCATTTTTTCCAAATTTATGATAATCGTTAATTGCATAAAAGTTTGTGAACTGTCCATTCTATCAGAAGTTAGAGCTCAGTCTTCTAACATTTTGTATTGCCTTGAGGACCAATAGAGTTCATACTTGAAGACACCTATATATGCCTTTCCTTGACTTAAAAAAGTGTTCACATTGCTATTCCGTATTGTACCTTCCTGAGAATGTGAGGTTATCTAACTCAATATATTGTAAAATAATTTAGAACAGGTTGTTTTTTTCCCTTTTGGTATAAATGTCTGTGAACTGTTCATTCTGTGAGAATTGAATGCTCAGTATTCTACCATTTTGCATTGCTTTAAGGCCACTTGATCTGGTAGAGCTCAAGATACTTGAAGGCATCTTCTACATTTGCCTTTTCCTTAACTTAATGGCCAATTAGTTTTTGTGGTAATATTATTATCTTCTTCTTCTTCTTCTTCTTTTTTTTTGACTTAGTGGGAAATGATTTCTAATCTAGGGGGCAATCGAAAAATCTGCCTATGAATAAATAATGTGGATGTAATGCAGATTGAAAATTGGGGATCTATTAGAAATTTCTTTAAAAAGTTTAGAGTTTAAAAGTTCTATATGCTCTTTAATTTCTAACATCTATTAAAAGTTTGTTGGAAATTAATATAAATAGGGTGGGGGATGGAGTTATCATAGACATTATCATGTCATCTATATTTATTGGTAAAAGATTTTCATGTCAAAAGTGAGTGGAAAGAAGCAAATTGTAGTTTCATGGGCAAAATCTAAAATGCCAATAAAAATATAATATGAATAACACGACTCTTATAGTTTTGATCTGCGAAAATATTCTAAAATGTTTATGTAAGTCAAAGAAAATAAGTGGCACAGGCTGAATGCAATCTAGTTAAACTCACACACCATTTTGTTGTTGTTTATGATCTTTAAAATTTTTCCAAAGCATCATGTCTCTTTTGATCTCCTTAAAAAGTATTGCATCATGTCTCTCTGTTTTCTTTTTATTTTTCACATATAAATGCAACTAGACTTAAATTAAATAGCAATATTGGCTGAAGGATATGTTATAGTCAATACTGCCATTAGAAATATATGCTACTTTGCACTTTCTTATATTCAACTTTCTGTCAAAATTTGCAAGCTCATCATTTCTCTAATATGTGGGATAAATATTTCAGTGAACGAGTGTTTCTACTTGGTCCATCTCATCATTATTATACCGCAAAATGTGCCCTTACAAAAGCCACTATTTATAGCACACCCTTGGGCGACTTGCAGGTTGATTCTCAAGGTAATACATTCAAAATGCACAAAAATTATATCCGTGATAACTAGATTTTCTTCCCATCCCATGACTTCTTCACACGCTTCCTTTGATATTGAATTTCTAGGATACTTTCATTAGGTAGTCTTCATTTGTTGCCTAAAGAAGGGAACAGGGTTTCATATCCGATCTTCATATGTCTTCTTTGTACAGTAAATGATGAGCTCAAGGCCACAGGAAAGTTTGAACTTATGGATCTTCATGTAGATGAAGCAGAACATAGCATGGAAATGCATTTGCCTTATATTGCTAAAGTGTTCCATGGGTAATTACACTAATTTGAGATCATCCAGATTTCAACTGTTCTGAGGGTGCTTATTTGACTTTTTTCCCTCTTTTATAGTTATCCTGTGAAAGTTGTCCCCATTCTGGTTGGTGCTCTTAGCTCAGAAAATGAAGCCGTGTATGGACAACTGCTTGCTAAGTATGTGGACGATCCCAAGAATTTCTTCTCTGTATCATCTGATTTTTGCCATTGGGGCTCTAGGTATGCCTATCATTCTTTGTTTTTTTTTTAAATCATGGGTACTTTGCCGGTTAGCTATTAATCTAGTTTATCATTCTACTAAGATTGCATTTGGTAGTGTACTTTATTATTATTCTTTTATCACAAAAGGTCCTTTGGTTTAATGTATATATTCAATTTTGGAGAAGAGTTCCCAATTCCCAGAATAAAAATCTTATAATAAAAGTAAATAAAGTGATTTATAAAATTAAAATATATATTAAAAATTGAAAGTCAATATCGTTCTGTAGAAGTAGTTTTTGAAAGCAAAGCAGCTTTAGCTCGTTAGTGTTATAAAAGTTTAATAGAAGTGTGTTGACAATGCTGCCTGTCTGTGTATTCATATTTATATATGACACTCAAATTTGTTCATATAACCATGCAAAACAAACCAATATTAGACTGAAGTATTTGTTAAAATAAATTATTTCTAACAAATCATAATTTTTATAATAGTTTCCATTCCCATGGCACTTTTCTGAGTTTTAAAAGTCCATTTTTCCCCATTCTAATTGCTCTTTTGTGGTGGGTTTTTTTTCATCCTAAGCTATCTAGCAAAACTAAGCCTGCAATTCATTTGTTCTGAAACTGGCACATGACAAAATTTCCATCAGCAAACTAAGATATTCATGTATACAATAATGGTTTGGCGTCTTAGTAAAGATGTTGGTGTTTCATGCTTATGCATCGCCTTTCAAGATAACTCATTTTACTGCTCATGCCTAACAGGTTCAGCTATACATATTGTGATAAGAAGCATGGCCCTATTTATAAATCCATTGAGGCCTTGGACCACATGGGCATGGACATCATCGAGACTGGAGATGCTAATGCATTCAAACGATATCTGAAGGAGTTCGGCAACACAATCTGTGGACGCCATCCGATAAGCATCTTCCTCCACGTACAGCAGCCGTATCTCCTTGACTAATTCTTTGATTTGGTTTATCTTAGCCTTAACATCGATCCTCTTCTTCTACCAGATGTTGAAGAACTGCTCTGCTAAGATCAAAATTGGTTTCCTGCAATACGAGCAATCAAGCCAGTGCAAGAGCTCGCGAGACAGCAGCGTAAGCTATGCCTCAGCAGCTGCTAAATTAGACGACTGATGTATCTTCGCCAACCATTTAAATGATGTTAATCTAATTCATGATACATTGATGAAGAAAGGATCGGGTATTGCTACTGCACTGGATGTTTAAGTTTATCGAAGCAGTTTGTCACTTTCTGTGCTGTGTAATTGGAGACAATGAATATTCAGTGCTCATGGTTGCTTCACTTGGTGTGTCAGTTATCTTAACAAAAACATATATCAATGTAAATCAAACCTCGATTCTTAAATCTACTCTGATTGATCCAAAATTGCTTCTGATTCATAAACAGTGTGAACTAGGGATTGAATGGGATGGACCTGGTTGAATCATGGATTTAGATCTTGTGTTGTGCTGGTTGGTATAGATAGAATTTGTCGTGCTGACCGACAAATATTTTATAAAATAATTTAAAATTTTTAATATATATTAAAAACTAAATGTGAATTTTAAAAAATGAAAATTTATACATACATTTTTTTAAAAAAATCTTCAAATATTTTTTAATTATCTTTGAACCTTTTTATAATTTTAAATTTTAAGAATTATTTATGTTTTTAAAATTTATATATTTTTTATAACCGTTCTAAAACTTAATCAATATTATTTTATAAAAAAAATATTAATATATATAATAATCAAATATTAATAAAATTTATATTTAATTAATTTATATATATTTATATTTACTTTTTAAAAAATATATATATCAGAATCGTATCAATACGATACAGAATCGAAACTGTCTCGTTTCAATTTCAACACGGCTCTAAATTTTAAACATTGAATCAAAAACCAGTCATCAGTTTACCTTGTTCGTGGGGTCAATAAGAAAAACAATGAACCCAGAGGGAAGCTGGAGCCATCCTCCGGTTCAGCTCTCAGGAATTAACTTGACAGAAATATTGTCCAAAAAACAATTACTCCTTCACAATCAACGCGTCAATCAAGCACAATGAGGTATAAGACTATTAGTGATACGAAATAGTACACTGCAAAAAACAATTAAAAGTTCACCTCATCTTTATCATCAACTTGCATTTGTTCGAGGGCTGATTATATTGTATCATGTAGTCTACTTTATTACATCACTAAAAAAAGATCTGTTTGCATTGAGATACAGACCCATAAATGGAATGTATGATCGAATCAACAGATTAACTTGTTTCCATCCAAGCATTTCAGTGCGACATCTCATGAAATCAGTTTCGTGCAACTCTGAACCTACAAAAGCCGAATCAGCATTAGTGGAACATATCAACAGACCCACCCATAAATGCTTTTTATTCAATTAACAAACCAGTGCAAAATACAATATTTCTCTACTGTTTCAAGATGGTTTTATCGTAGATACTCGGTTTCATATTGCACTTCAAATTAAACTATCAAAGATAAAACATTGACAAAGGAGTGACCTAAAATGAGCAGCGTTGAACATTATACAGAATAAGTTTACATGTTAAAGAGCAACATAGATTCAAAATAACCTTGGCTACTTGCAAGCAATTGCCTTCACTAGGTCTCTACAAATTATATAATAACGAAGAAATGTCACTTGTAGTACTACCATTGTTGCAAGTTGGAATTGAACACAAAATTCATTGTCATGATCCAATCTTTTTCCAACCTTCTCTAGTGGACTTGAGCAACCATTTGCGATTTGTTTGATTATCTCCCTAGCAGAGGGGAGAGAGAATTGATTGACATAGGTAGGTCTCTACGGAAAGAAATCAATTTTCTTTGCTATGGGATACAATATATGGCACCTCACTGTGGAGACTGCACTTAACATGAATGGACACAACCAAGTCCATTGAATCAGGTATGGGAGAGGTGTAAAACTTGGTTATGAATAATCATGGCTTTTCCATGTAAAACTTGGTTAAAATCAATTTACTGATAAAGAATCTTAGAATAATCATGGCTTTTCCATGATTTCATGATAAGTTCAATGTGTAAAACTTGGTTATGAAATTCAGATAATAAAACACGGATTTTCATACTTAAGCATAAATATTTAACTGACAATACTCAAGAATAAATCACGTTACTCTGGTACCATATTAAGTTGGCTTAGTGATCACTCTGCCTTAGAAATTTTTTGTTATTGAAAAAGAATCTATTTTATGTCTACAATCATGTGCATGTAATTGGATATCAAAACCAAACTTTAATTTTAAGACACTAGCAAGGTTCAATCTCTGGAAGTTACTCATAGATATCATGCTAAATTTTGATTAAATGACAACTTATCCTAAAGAACTAAACATAAAGGATGAAGTTTATATGTTTATTAGGTTTATTCAAAATCAATAACTCAAACCAACTGAAATAGATGGTGGAAATAGGTAATAGATATACAACATTATGTTTCTGCAAAAATATAGTTTTCATGACACTTAAATGAGTAGAAACCAGGACTTCATCTTTGCATTTTCGAGAACGAACAACTTGTCATCACATCATTTTATCAAGCATATCATTGAATGATTTTCATCTTCCAGTTATCACAAGTAACCACACAACATGTTGCAATATAAAGAATCGAAAAGATTCTATTATCAGTATTAAAATCTAAAGTATGTGTGTTTACTTGAATGGAAGTAAAAGGAAAAAAGGAGAAGGAATTAAAGATGAGGAAGGAATGGAGAGAAAGGATGGCCCAGGTGGCTGGCTGTGTAGGTGTTAGCAACAACCGATCAAATCACATATAGCATATATGATCCCCTATGTGAACTTGGTTTTTATATGCAAGATTAGGCAGCCAATACAATCAAATATGTGGTCTGTGCAATTGCATGTGTGGTTTCATGTGATCGCATATGCAGTCTATATGACCATATATATGGCGAGACATCCAAAAATTGAAATTATAGTTCATTCAAATTGATTTGTTATAAACAAAACAAAAAGTTAATCATCATGTAACTTAGTTGCTTCTCAAACAATAATGTTTTCTCCTCAAAGGATGAGTATTACCAAGAATCATGGGCATAGAAATCGCAAATTGCTGGCTGCCAAGGGAAAATTCACAGGTCCAGATATTTTAAAGAAGGATTAAAACACGAGAGAAGAAGTACACTCACTCATGGTAAAAGCTTCCCTGCACGGAAAACTGCAAACTTGGATGCTTCAGAGTAAGCGTAAGGGATCCCATTCTCCTTCAAGAAACTCTCCAGCAACTCCTTGGCCTTTTCTGGGTCCGTCGTCTCGCACTCCAGTTCGTAGCTAGTTCCGAAATCATACCGCGTCTCATCAAGCTCAAGCGTCAGCCCCTCCTTCCACGCGTAGACCGCCCTGACGTTCCGAAACCCTCCCAAACACACAAAAGATCGCATCTTTCCATCCGATCCGAATTCCTCGAGCACCCTCCTCATGATCCGAGAGGAGGCCGCCGCGTCGGCGAGCCGCAACGGGTCGGCGGCGCAGGCGCGGCCGAGGGCCGGGTCGATGTCCTCCTCGTCCTCCTCGACGCGGCTAACTCCACCGACGAGGCTGGCCTTGGCCTTGAG
>JBBPFQ010966313.1:0-11093 GCA_037974815.1 Kaempferia elegans
TATGAGGTGTTCAACAAAACACCCCCCCCCCCTTTGCTTCGACCGCAAAATAAGAGTTGCTTTGTTCTCGGAGTAGAATGGCAAAACATTACTGACATGAAATCGGAACGTCAATGAGGCAATGTGATTATAAAAAAAAAGATATTAAACATGCATGTAGACAGCTTGAAGGGAAACCGATGTTGATTAATTGTTAAATTTAAGATGAATGGAGAGTAAGCCCTTACCTAGTACTGCCTTCCTGCTCACCCTGCTCATCATCTGCAGCCTCTCCTATTGAGTTGGAGCTCCTTCCGCTCCCGCCTTCTTCCTCGTCCAGATGAGACCCCTCGGGCATCTGCCTACGCCTGTACTCAATACACACACAAACCATATGCAGCACGCACTGTAGCGCATACCCAATGATCCACAACCGAAGAGGCATCGACGGCGTCTCATCCTTGCTCATGATCAACACCCCGACGCCGACGCCCACAAAGGCCAGGTTCCATAGGATATCGAGGAACACCACGGGCTTGGAGTAGGCCCAGTCGCTCTGCCGCTCCTCCAGATGCGCCGCCGCCGTCTCCCTCACCATCATCGACGGTTCCCTCATCATATGCCGGCTGCTAGCCCGACGGAGGAACCTGGCGGCTCGGAGGAGGCCCCGGCCACGTCCGGAGCGGCGTCCGCCGTTGCGGATGCCGAGGAACGGGGAGGGGTCGACGCCGGAGACAGCACCAGAGATCGGAGGGCTCGTTGTAGCCATCCCAACGATCGAAGACAAGAAATCAGATACAAAAGCTGGAAATCTTTCCCTATAACTGACAGATCTGGTTGCTTCCACTCATTTAGATCGAAATCGAGAAGGCAGAAGGGTGAGAGAGTGGAAGAATGATATCTTCGGAATTCACGTGGCTCTCAGAAACAGCAACAGAAGCCGACGCGTAACCGTGTGACTCCCGCACGCCACCAGACCTGTGGATCGCGAACGAATATGTGTCAACGAAAACAAAACAAAAGCAACTGCAACTGGCCTAGCCTCAACAGCTCACGGCCCAAGTCCATCTATGTTTATGTTTACATTTATAGGTGAACAATAACTGACCTTTATATTGTCGGAGCCTAGGCAAACCATTCCAGCACAGATCTGTCCGTTCATAATCCCTATCCCCTCCTGATTTAGCCTCCTGATTCTCAATCAGAAGAGTCGTTGGATCGTATCAATAGAGATCAATATATAGATCTTTAACACCTTGTTTGGAATAGTTTTAAGTGATGGAATTGAATTGAATTCCATCAGGAATTGAATTCCATCCAGAATTAAATTGAATTCCTTGATTTGGAATGAGTTAGTAAATAACAGAATTGAATTGAACTCTTTGCTTTTGAATGAGTTAATAGATAACAGAATTGAATTGAATTCTTATAATTTTACCATTTTACCCTTCTTCTATAAAACTTAATATAGAGGAATCGGTGGAGGCCGGTGGTTGACGGCGGCGAGGAGCGGGCTAGGGTTCGGGAGAAAAAATCGCCGAGTCTGCATGCGCGAGAAGTCGATAATTGCGTGCGTGTGAGAAAGAGGAGCGCGTGAAAAATCGGGGGTAAAATTGTCATTTTAGCTGATTGAGGGAATGAAATTCCAACTCCCTTCCCAAATCAGACCAATTTTTGTGTGAATTGGTTTTGTGAGGTTAGTAGAGAATTGGAATTGAATTCTAACTTTTTGTTGAAAATTAATATCAAATCATGGAATTGAATTACAATTCCGATTGAAATTCAATTCTCCAATTCCCTACTAACTTCTTGTTGAAAATTGATACCAAATTATGAAATTGAATTCCAATTTCGATTGAAATTCAATTCTATAAGTTATCAAATACACTGTAAAAGAGTTGACTAATGACATTACTGGGCACCAGAAACCTAGTGACATTCTCTCAACTTTGAACCAGTTGTAAAGGATGACAATGATCAGGAATTCTTGCCTACGGAAGAGTCAAGGAGTGAAATAGAAGCAGAGCTTGAAATTGAGCTGGAGAAATTAGAAATGGGCATGACTTCTTCCGTCTTTAGCGCAAAAATGTCAGTGCTTGATGAGGTAAGGCCGATGTTCTTCGCTTCATGAACTGTATATATTGGAAACCAAACATTTTATATAGGACCTACAGTTTGTCATGGTGATTTATATCTTATTTACATATGGTTCATCACAATCAATGAAATTCACTAAGTCCCTGAGCAATACAATTAACTCAATACTATCAATTCTACCACTGAACATAATTAACTCATCTATGCTCTTATGCTATTCTTTCTTAGACCTTGCTAGTTCTCTAAGGATGTTTTTTTTTTGTTGTTTCAGCTTGATCTGGAACTAATATCAGATGACATAGTCGGAGAACTCAAAGCTGGTAGATTCTATAATGACCAGTCTACTAATGTGAGTGACTGCACAAGCTCCACAGACCGCGCATTTGATGCCAATTATTCAGTTTCACCGCGAGAGCTTAGCTTACGTCTGCACGAAGTGATCCAACTCAGGCTACAAGAACAGATTGAAGAGCTAGAAAGAGAACTTCAGCAAACGCAGAAGCAACTCCAGTTGGTGGAATCAGATTGCCTTGTCTCTCAAAGAGGTTTATCCAGCAGTGATGTGGGGTCTTCCTCAAATATGGATAGCCCAATTGTCACCTCAGGAATCACTTCGTTAGCTCAGCCAGGTTGCTTGAACCTCAATAGAGAATCACTGGATGCCTACGGTGAAGTTTACAGAGATTTCTCAAGGGTGGCAAACATGGAGGAGAACCGACCATTGGCAACTAATTCAAAAGACCATATTGAATATTACTTCCACTCATCTGATGAGAATTTGATATGGGAAAGGGAGGGGTTGAGATCATTTGGGGAGGAACCATTGCGGGATCAGAAGTGGAAGGACAAGGTATTGTTAGCTACTCATGAGGTTCATGCAATGGATGAAGGTGATTATGTATACGATGAAGAGATGAAGACATTAATCACACAGATATTGGAGAAAACAAGACAGGGATCACCTATTGTACAAGATGTTCAAAGAATGCTGTTTGCTTTGAATGATTAAACTGAAGGATATGACTCTTTTTTTCAGCATCCTAAATCCATTCTGGTACAGCTTGTTCTAATGTATTCTTGCAGTCGCCGCCGCCACTGCCATCATTTCCCAATCATTAATTTGTGACTTCCAGTCTGCCATGATCCAAATTTTCTACTCCATCACCACTCAATTAGTGACAAAGTCAATGGCCAACCAGAACCAATTCTTAAATTGGGTCAATCTCCACCTCACTTGCAGCATGGCTTTGGCCTGCTTGTATACATGCCTGAACTACATCTTCCCGAGCACAAACTGCTCGTCTCTTCCCTCCATTTGATGCAAATAGAGGGATCGTTTGAAGAGGTGCCAGTGCTTCTGCATGAATCTACCACAGATCTTTCCTGTTCCTCTTCAAGATCAAATGCTGAAGACAGAGAGAAATCATAAGATTGACATCCCGTCAGAGTGATCCGACAAGGCTCAAGTTTCATTGAACGTAAATACTAAAATGCAGACGAAGAGGGGCATAAATTTTAAGAGAGGCAAAGGTTGATGGTTAAGGATGGCAAACTTTAGTTAGTCATGAAACTTAACTGTTATTAACTTGGAGATTAAGTCAACTCAATTCAATTAGTCATTAGGGTCAATCGAATAGCTTTGTTTTGTCATCTTTGACAGGCCAACTAAATATATAGAGTCGTCATAATCTAATCCCAAATGATCAAATTAACCCAACTTAATTGGACAAGCTAATCAAGTTAACCTAAATTGGTATACCAAAATGATTAATTATCCCTATTCAAATGACCAGGAGGATAAGAGAATTTAATTGGCTTGCTTAAGCTACCTACCTCGACACAATCAAGCAGGTTAAGTCATCATCAAGTTGAATCCATCAATTGAGTTAGACAAGTCGACCAACTGACCGAGTCAACATGAATTGATCCATCCAGCATTCCCACTCTTGTAAGTTCGATCTCAAAACAAGCCAAGAATTTGTGTTTGACAAGAAAATCCAGCCCGAAGATGATTTCAATTTTCACTACAATAACAAATAAACTGACAAAGCATTAGCCAAAAACATCAACGTAACGAACAAAAAAAATTCAAGAAAAAGGCAATTTCGCCAAGTATCAACTTTCATTTCACAACTGTAACTGGGTGACAAGTCACTATAGATACTGATGATATACAAAAAAATAAGTGAGATTTGCATCTACAGTTGACCATTTTTCCTATAGTATAAAAAAAAACACATTAGATATACATATCATCCATGTACTGGATGTACAACTACAACATGAAGATGAACACTACAACACGGAGCTGATCCATCAATAATTCACGGCGTTCATCGTGGTTGAAGATCAAGTAAAAAAATCTGAAACCATAAGCTGAACAAATGCTGAGGTTATTGTTCGTTAGCCTTCTAAAGAATCTCAATATCCAAATGATATTTAGCCTCTTGCTCCCTCAGGTGCATAGCTACTCCTTATCAGAAGTGATTGTTGTCTTCCTTCCCATGAGGTTTGGGCAATGCACGGCACGGTATTGAAAATTTCCAGCACTGTGCTGCACTTCAATCTGATGATTTGCTGAAGAGCCAGATCGAACTGGCACAATGTAGGTTGACTGGGACTGAGATAAACTAGGGAAAACCTCAGCAGTGGACCGAGTTGAAAGACGGGAGGCAGTTGATTCAGGAAATTCAAGATGAGAATGATTGTTCTCACTGTGAATACAACATCAAGAATCATTTTCTGCAAGATAAAATGAAGAAACACTTCAAACTTTCCTGATTTCACAACAAGCATACCCATTGAAGACTTGTTTCCTTTTCACGCATGGTTCGCTATTGGATTTGCCTTGATCTTTTGGACTTATAGAGTTATTCTGTTAAGACAGACATTATGGCGTATTAAAAAAAAAATTGCAGGTAGAAACATTCATCAGGAAAATAAGGAAATTTGGGACTCACGAGTTTAATCTCAGCAAAAGCATGGAGAGAACCATGAAGATTGTAGTGGTTGGCATTTCGTAGAAAGGGATGATCAAGCAACATATTAGCAGTTGGCCTCTCTGCAGGATTCCTATGAAAGCAACGCTGAAGGAAATTCTTGCCCTCACTGGACAACGTTTCCGGTACTGGTGGGTCTTTCTGGAGGACTTTAAACATAGCTTGGGGCTGTAATCATTCCAAACAAAAATAATCATGACCAAAGGATAAAAGAAAATACATCTACAAGAAAACAGAGGTTACCACTTCAGATTTACCTGGTAAGATTTAGATATCTATATGGCAATCTCATCGTTTTATGTTTATTTATTTGCCAATCATAATAAGAAAACAACAGAGCATTTGATCAAACAGCCACTAGCCACCAAAGGTAACGGACGCATACACTATCTAAAGAGCAATCCACAATGATTCAAGACCAAACTTTATCCATTTGATCTTCCAATTAAAATCCTTTGCTAGAAACAAAGTACTAGACCAATAAACTAAATTAGGGTTTGTTTCTTTACTAGTCACAGAATTGGAAAAAAGAATATAAGCATATGAAGTTAGATAGTAGCAACATGGACAACAATGCCACAGGTGACAAGTTGAAATCATAAGCATACAAACCCCTTCTAGATCACTCCATGGATGCTTCCCTGTGAACATCTCAATGATGGTACAACCCAAACTCCAAATGTCAACAGCAAGATCGTATCCAATTTCTTTATTCATAGTAGCCTGCAACATCTGCAACAAAATATAGGTTCAAGGTTCAGAAGAGTTACATACGAGACAAATTTCTTTAATCATCAAAATATAAACGCACTTTGAGTATAAAAAAAGAACAATCTTCTTGGTTTGGGTTTAGATGCTGCCAAGTGAATATTAACTGAAGAGTAAATTAGATGAGCTACAATTTCTGCAACTTGTGCATATTCTAGGAAACATACGCTTCAACTAAAAGCTGGTTTCTAACTACAAAAGAAATCCTAGATTTTTTGCTTAGAATATTTGGGGTAAATCTGAAAATGGCATGCTCTCCTTCCCGCAGAATCATGTGCTATCCACTCTCTTGCTTCTGCTAGTGATGCTGCTTCATATAATGGAGGCCAATGCCTTACAATAGTTGCTTCATCTTCACATGTATTTTTGCTCCAATGGTAAGCCATCACAAAAAGGGTATTAATGTTTCTGATGGGGCCAACACCATAGCCAATCCAGGTAGAATGCTTTTGCCTCAAATTACAAAGTTCAGGAGCTTTGACCAAATATAGCGAAAAACAACTTTAAGTACTTATTATCCTATTCATCTACACAAGCCTGTCAAAGGTGCAACCTTACAAAAACTTACAAGAATCAAACTCATCTGCAATTGATGTTTAATCAATACCCATATTAGTTATAATATAGATTTTGAGAGTAGCCGACCTCATCTAGTGGAATAAGACTTAGTGGAATAAGACTTGGTTGTTGTTGTATAGATTTTGACAGTAAAGACACTGCTTTTCTACAGTTAAACAGAGCAACTTCTATGTTTATGCCAGCAAATTCAGTATCACCAAACAGGAAAATAAATAAATAAATAATTATCAAAAAACCCACCAATTGAAAATTTTATACAAGTTGAAACTACTATATAGAAGCAAAAAAATGACTTATGTTGCTGGAGAAGAAAAAAAAAGAAGAAAAAAAGAAATATACCTCTGGAGCCATCCAAAATGGTGAACCCTTCAAGGAAAGAGTTCGTGCTGCTCCACTTAACTGATTAAAGAAAAACAGTCAAATTACAAACATTAGCTAATGTGTCACATAGGCACCTCATTAGCTGTGTAAATTTATTCAATAAATCAGGACTCAAATTCAAACTGTAGTTTGCTAAGAGAGTGACTAACATTTTTCCTTAATTTTGGATTTTGTCTTGAGTAGCTCAAATTATATCCTTAATTTGGGCTTCAGCTCTTAGTAGTTGAAAAGATGAAGATATAAGATTACTGTTTTATTCAAAGCATGCTAGTTAACTCTGAATTGTGAAAGAAAGAGTTTCTTTGTGCAATGTGGTTCAAGTTCTCCATGTTGCACCAGTGACATCAAATAAAGTTGGGCACCCTTGATCAGCTACCACTTTCTATTGTCACCTTAGAAATTTCCTTGTTATCCTTGCTTTCTCATCCTACTCAAATCCTTGATATTTTACTCCCTAATCCCTAGGATTATAACATTGATATGATTTCAATATTGCATTTACAAGACTAATCCACAACCGTGACAAATTTTAACATTTAAGAAGATGAAAATTCTTGACCACGATGTTTGCACAATGAGAAGTCAACAACAGTAAATAGTCAATTTTTATTCCAGCAAAGTAATGCAGATTAGGTTTTCCTACTCTTCCTACTCCTAAAATATTTTTATCATGTTTTAAAATCTTACCACACTGCTTTGCTATAGCTTTTGCTTCCGTTTTCACAAATATTTCTTATTAATGTTTGTCTTTCATAATTGCAAAATTAAATTTGAGCATAAATTTGGGCGAAATTAAATCTAAAAACTGGATTTTTAAAATATCATGTATCTATCATGTTTTAGATAAATTATCATTTTTTTCAAGGTACAACTTGTATGCTTTATATTTCTATGTGACTAATTTCATTTAATTTATATTTTTGTTTTATACCAATTTATTTTAAATACATAATAGAAATTTAATATCTACATTGTGATAATTTTATTTGTAGATCATTTTTATGTTTTGATGTTCTTTAATTTTGTGGTTTTATTTTTTAAAAATCAGAACTTTGAAGATAAACATGAGCGGCTTAGATGAAGCGAGTTAAAACATGTCATGCCAAATCACCAAATAATTTAAGAAATTATTCTTAAAAAAATGTCAGTTGAGGAATAAGTCACTTTTCAAGTTCAAATGGCTTCTATGAAAAAAAAGATCAGCCTAGTGCACGAAGCTACCATTAATATGGGGTAGTACCTTACATTGGAAGAGATTGTTTTCACGACTTAAACCTATTAATGGGGTAAGTACCTTACATTGGAAGAGATTGTTTTCACGACTCAAACCCGTGACCACCATATCACAGCAGCAACTTTACCGTTGCACCAAGGCTTTCCTTTAAACAGCTTCCATATTGACCAAAAATATTTTTCATTGACCACTACCAAAGTAAATATTTTTTTCATTTTGAGTCTTACATGGAACTAGAAGATTCATTTGTTTAAATAAGAGAATATTTGAAGAGACCTTATTTCTCAATCACTATTCGGCAATCTTCAGTTAGTGTTACATCTGACAAAAACAAGTTGTATATTGAGAATTGACCAGAACAACAACCAGAAAACATAGGTATTTCCATGATGCCAGATATGATGCCAGATAATTTACCCTCCAAAAAGCACAAAAAGTAGATTTTAAAGTATAAAGCACATATCAGAAAGAAATATAATTCTTGGTGTACAAATTGTAGCTCAATTATAATCATAAAAATAAGCTTACGTGTTTTGCCATCCCAAAATCAGCAAGCTTTACAACGCCATTCACATCAACAAGCAAATTTGCCCCTTTAATATCTCTGTAGGAATGAACTACCGATTAGAGTTACATGTCTAAATAATGCACTGTTTCACATGTCTAAATAATGCACTGTTTCCCTGAACAAAACTAGCATACATTAAGGATTTCCTTTAACAATTATATACACTGTGAAGTTACTAGTGGCATATAGATCTAGGAACTTAATTTATGTCCATAAATTGAAATACAGAAACCATCAAACATTGCCTGTCTTCAGCCAAAAAAGGAGCACATACTGGGCTTTTGTTTTCTAAGCCAAAATTTGCACCTTGCCAGCAACAGAAGGTAACTTCTCTCTTTGTATGAAATGTTGTTAAGATCATAACAGATGGAATATTTAAAAAACTCAAACAATATACCTCTTGATTTATACAGTAAGTTGGTTAAAATTTGAACAGGATAAAAGTGTATATATATGATCAAAATGTATGCCAGATTGCAATAGTATGTGCAACTACATCTCTTCAAAACGAAAGAATAGATGATCAAAAAGTAAGTCCCCAATTAATCATTTTAAAAATAATGATGTCGTGCTAATAGATAAACGCTTCTGGAAATGACATCGTCAAAATTTTCATCGATGAGCAGTAGAATCACTAAGAAATTAGATCCCTGCAGGCAATCTATACTGCAAATGTTCATGATAGTGCATGAGTAAGAAAAGAAAAAGGATCAAGTTTCTGGCCTTTGGTGGATAGGAGACCATGAAATTATATGTTTTGTTTTAGGATATAATTACTCCATGAGAAAGTGGGATTACGGAAAATGAAACATCTTAATTACAAGACTTAACCAAGAGCACAAAATAGATATAAGAGCAAAAAAGGAAAATGTGCAACATGACAAAAGACATGCACGTAGCATGCCATGTTAAGAGTGCAATATAACCTGCAGCATAAAAAAAAAGGCCCATGTAAACAGATCCATAATTCTATTTATGCTAGTGAGTTTCAGTAAATGACCATTGAGATTGTTATAATTATTTATTCTTGCACCTGAAGATTTACATTTTTATTCTAGATTAGAATAACTAACCTGACATTGCAATAAAGTAATTGTTTAGTAATGAAAAATCCCCAGAAATAAAAGTAGTTCTGAGATATTTCTCATCACACCTAACCTCTTTAGTTCAAGACCCTTGATTAACCTTGTACCTTTAAACCAAATCTACATGTAATCTCCGCTGCTTTACCCACATCATACTGATTTTCAAGGAATAACAGAAACCATAATCCACATCACTTTCCCTGGCAATATTCTATGTTACATGTTAATCACAATAGTTCATCTCATTCAACCCAAGATCCTTGCAGTGAACAAAAACTGCAGGCACTCTTTTGGGTGGTCTCCAAGTCCAGCCATTGAACTATAACATGAAAAACATTCTCCTTAATCTTGTTTTCTCTGGATCAGAGGTTCCAGTGTTCTCAACAAAATTGACCTCCATCTTGATTCAATCCATCAGAATTTGCTAAAGAATCTAACTCATTTGTTGAAGGACCTCCACGAGATCAACTCTAGCATGTATTTTTTAGTATCATTTTCAACATATATCATGTAAGTTGAGAAGGTAAAAAGAAAGAAGTAAATATATCAGGATAGTTTTGACAATCATGGTAAAAAGCATCATGAAAAAAAAATCACATAGAAGAAACATCAACAATTAAGTTCACCCAAAATAAATAACTAAATTGTGAATTTTTGTGAGGTGCCATACAATCTCTAGGGGGAATAGAAAAATAAATAAATAAATAATTTTCAAAACAATTAAGGTGAACAAAGTTCACACAAAATATAATAAAGGAACCACCAGATATACGTAATGAGATTCACCAGCATTAGAAAACTGACCTGTGCACAATGTTTTTACTATGCAAGTAAATCAACCCATTCAAAATATGACGGGTAAAATTGCGCACCACTGATTCAGTCATAGCTCCACAATGTTGTCGAACATACTTATTAATTGAGCCAGGGTGGACATACTCTAAAAAAATGTACAGCCGATCCTCAATCTGCATATTCAAAACCAAATGCTTAAATAAAGATGTGAAAAGGAAAGACAAAAGGTTAAGGATAACCATAACAAAGCTCACTGTTTCTGTCCCATAGTATTGAACGATATTAGGATGCTTAAATTGACTGAGAAACTTTATTTCCTGAAGGAAAAAGGAACAAAGGTTAATCAATTAACCAATTACAAATATCAATGTCGATGAAGTGAAATCATCAGGTGTAATTGGAAATATTAGCTGATTACGGAAGAGGACATGCGGCTGAGACAAAGCGATTAATGTGTATGGAATTAGCTAACTTTGCACAGAGCACGAAAAAACCAATGAGAAGGTAATATGATTTACAAAATAAGTAGATATTGTTGGAGCAATCTTGTGCCTTAGGTTTTGATGTTTGGACATCGGTTTAAGTTAGGCTTGTTGCTGTACTTATAT
>JBBPFQ010966421.1:0-11092 GCA_037974815.1 Kaempferia elegans
ACGAGCATTAATGGAACCCACCGGAAGAATTCCGATGAAAACCCCTCCGACGCTCAAGTCAAGAAGAGAAGAAAATTAGGGTTATGGAAGGAGATCTTGGAAGAAGCCTTTTACCTGGTGATTCCTCCCCCTTTTATTAGCGGGTGTCGTATCCCAAGATGGTAGTAGTCCACGTATTGATGATCGTGTGCTGGCAATCGTTCCCGCATTTATGAATATGTTTTGATGGGGAGAATATTTTCTATAGCTGTCTCCTGTACTTTCGTTACCATAATTATCACCAAATCATTGACAATAAATGTTTTCCTTAATGATAGGATTCTTCCCCCTTTTTAGCATTAACTCTCGCCGGAATTCCCGATGGAAGAGAATACGTGATGTGATTAGTAGTTAAAGCCGAGAGGACCCTCGACCTTAGTATGTCTGAGGTGGTCTCGGGGTTTTATATGCCCGAGGTGGTCTCGGGACTCTTTGTGCCCGAGGTGGTCTCGGGGTTCCGTATGCCCAAGGAGATCTCGGGGCTCTATGTACCCGAGGTGGTCTCGGGGCTCTATGTGTCCGAGGCGGTCTCGAGCGAGATTACCCGAGAGAATCACCTGGCTGGGCCCTCTGACCACGCATCATGTCAGCTAATCTTTGCCTCTTAATCATCTGAATTATAGTGGTCTGTTTTTTAATTTATCTCTCTATGGATAGGATTGAAAGGCCAGCCACGTGAGGTGCCCGAGAACAACATATGACATTTTTTGCCAAATCTATCGAGATCAAAAGGTCCTCAGGGCATAACTGAGGTAGAATTGTCGAATCATATAAGAGTTGATTCCTAATAAAACTGTGAGACCATCTATAATTTTCAAATTTACTATCTGGTGTGGAACAATATCGTGGAAGCCCCTGTGGTGACGAATTTCACCTATTTCCGAATCTATCAAGATAAAAAAGCACGGGCCCATGAATTTTATATTCAAACAAATGTCATGATTAAATATAAGAAAAATTAAGAAAATCAAATATCCTGGCTTCCAAAGCTTTGATTATCCTGGTTTCTACTGTCCGTTCTCTTGTTACCTGCTTCAGTTCATCCGATCACCGGAAGAACTTTTCTTATCTTTAAGTTGTCACTTGTCATTGCAGTTGCTTAGAGCATGCACGTTAAACTATGGATAAATTGTCTAAAAAATTTCAATCAAAACTTGAACTTTGCATACAGTCACCATGTCAAAAAAATTTTATTTCCACTCCCTAACCAAACATAATAGACTCCAATTGCCCTTATATTTTTTTAGGTACAAAATATCTAAAATAAAATATAATTCTTACTAAATTCAGCAAATTAATTAGATTCTAGTATCTTCTATCAAACTGAGCACGACTTTTTTTTTCACCTACCAATTGATTGAAAAATATATTAGATGCTCAATTAGATGGATAATATATTAGATTCTTTTTAAATAATACTGAATTGAGGATAAATTATATTAAGTGAGAAAAAAATTATACTCAATTTGATAGAAAATATACTTCATTATAATTTAAATGTGTTACATTTAGAAAGAATTATACTTCTTTTTGAAATTTTTGTATAAAAAAATTATGGGCAATTAAGGAATGATATTTGCATACAGGAAATTGAAGCAAACAAAACTTCACAGGAAGAGAATGAAAATAAAGTTTTTTTTTTACATAACATTGCATATAAAATTCAAGTTTTGATTAAAGATTTTAAGACAATTTAACATAATTTTAAATTTAAAAAATAAATAACTAATTTATTAAATTTAAATATTCATTTTACATTACATAATACATCAATTTTACTCTGATTTACCCTATTTTTATTTTTAATTATTTTTTCTCTTTTTCTATATAATATCTATTTTTTTATTACCCAATCCATTCTCTTTATTTTTTCTATCAAATTAAATAATACTTTAATATTTAAATAATAAATTTCATCCTCTAAACTTAAAATACCAAATTTAAAAAAATAAATGGAATAGTTGATAAAAAAAATTATTTTACATAAAATATAAAATAAATTCTATATTTGAAGAAGCAGACGTGGAAGCTCTTAATTACTCGTTGAAAACTTGATGTTAAATAAGTAGAGAGGATTATAAGGGTTTGTATATCACTCTAATGCAGAAACAAAATGACACGAATATATTAAATAACAAAAAACCTGATTCATTCACGACATATAGTGCAAAAACTAATAATACAATCAAAAAGGGTCTTGTCACTTCCTAATTCATCCACAACTTCAGCACCCTGTCCTTCCCTCCAGATGCAACCTTTTCACCATCTGGGCTCCAATCCACCGAGAACACCTAGCGAAATAGATGGAAGACTTCAATGGATGGAAGTGGAGCTTTATGTTCATAGAATTTAATATGATTTTTGCATACAATACCTCATCAGCATGACCTGGAAGGTCTTGTTTCAGTTTGTGTGTCCTAATATCCCATACCTGATTCATAAACCATGGATGCGAATTAGAATTTTTTAAAAAAAATAGGGGTGATACCAATTGTAGAATGATTTCAACAAAATAGCCACAAGGTAAGAAAATAATTCAAATGCTAGTAGCTACATGAGAACAGAAAAAAAAAATGAAGATCTAAACTGAAATTACAGAATCGTTCAGATTGGTCACACTCACCTTTAATGTTGAGTCCTTGCTTCCACTGAGTAGAAGTCTGCTGTCGGCAGACCAGCTACAAAAAAAAAAAAAAACAAATATGTGTTGCATTAAAGAACACAACAAGAATTACAGATTTAAAGAAAGAAAACCTGATTTGGTACACGGGGCCGACGTGTCCACGGAAAGAAGCAATAAATTTCCCAGTAATACCATTCCATAACTTAACAGATTTGTCAAAGGAAGCACTAGCCAACCACTGTCCATCTGGAGAAAAGTACACATGATTTACAAGCTGCATCAAAAGCATTAGTTAGTCACAGTTCAGAGGAACCCAAGTGGAAGTTTTTTTAGCAGGAAGTTGAGAAAAGATTAAAAATATTCAGCCAATTCACAATTATAGATTCAAAATTTAAGAGCAGTATAAAATGTTATCAAGACTTTATAATGAACTAGGCAATGAATAATACTTGTTTAATAACTTAGATAATATGCTACAAAATTTAAAAGAATACTAGAAATCTCTAACGGAATTAACAAAATACGTAACATAAAAACATGTTTTGCATATCACCTGTTGATGACCAGTTAGGCGGGCTTTTGGATGCTTACTCGATGCAGGCTCCCATAGAAACATGGTGAAATCATCAGAACCTGAAACCAGCCTCTCGGAAGCATTGCCTTTCATCTTGTTGTATCTTGCAAGAGCTGCCTAAGCACACAAAGAAGACGATATTTTTTTAATTAATTATTACTTTATTAGAAGAGTAACAATGCAATAGCTCTTCATATTCAAAACTCATCAATTGAGCTCAAGACATACAAATATACAATCCAAATCTACTTATACAGTTATCCTGAGTGAGTTCGTGATTTGAATCATATTTTGGTAATTGAGTTTTACTTCTGAGTTGGCCAACTCAGCCAGTGCAAGAAAGCCCAAGTTATCAAGTCAAGAATGTGGAAATGTGTGTTTGGCATTGGCAAATGTCATCATCATCTTCCCCATGCTTGCTGCCATGGTTACTGATATTTGGTTGGCAAAATCAACTGGCACATATGTCTACAGGACTCTTGTAGTTGTAACCTACTAGCTACAAAATCATATGTATATTTGTAAGTGGAAGCTAGTAACTACATCAGTTAAATATTCTAGTAAAACACCAAAGCAATTCACACATATCCATTCATATATGAATCTTCATTATCACATATTTAATATCAAGTACAATTAATTAGCATATCATAAATATCCTAATGCACAATTTAATATCAAGCATAACTAATTCCATATCATAAATATTCTGACACATCTTTTGATATTACGTACAACTATTTAACATATCATAAATATTTAACACGTGACATCTTTTTATGCTACTTTCTTTGTTCCCAGGTAGCAAATTCTCTTTAACAGGTATATATTTCATACTCAGGTTCCCTTTTAATACAGATTCTCGATGTTTAAGGACTATTCTAATTGGATGTGACATGGATTGTTTTATCTCAAAACTCTCAATCAGTAGCCCGCAGAACAACACTCAATAGTGCTATTCATTCTCCTAAATCAGCTTTTTGCGCTGTACAGTTAAACTATCAAGGTTTAGTAGGAAGTAAACACAGATATAGAAAGTAGCACTACTGAAGATACCTAAGTCTATGCCATGGGAACACATACCACTTCCCACACAGGCATGCATTACGTGACATAGATGTCTGATAAGGCTAATTAACAAGAAGCATATTGTATGAATTGATAAAGCTGATTAATATGTATTACTATATTTTATATTACATTAATTGTTTAAGATTTTTTATATGGAATAATAGATTGCTTATGTTAATTATTTAGATAAGCTAAATGTAAAGTTTTTCTACATGGGTTTTTTGGTTGATTAATTTAGTTTCAATTGATATAAACATATATTTAGTTATTCATAATGTTTCGTATAATTGTTAATATAATTAAATATAAGCATTTCCTGCATTCGTGTCTATATGTCATATATGCATAGAGCAGTCACCCGTTCAAAGATCACCTATATACACCTTTAAAGATCTTGGAAATACATACAAACTATGTCATCTTAGAACGAATATCAAAAAGGAAGCCATGTCTAGAAGAAAAATAATATAGTACCTCTTTCATTTCTGCAGGGGATGAATATGTTTTTCTGGTGTGATCAAATGCTCCTGTGCGGAGAACATATTCAGTACTCAGAGCGAGCGAATTAACCCAATGGCCATGTCCCTGTAATCCACCAATGCATAAAAAGTGAATCTAATAATATTCATCAGATAATCTCTCATAACTTTAACTGTCATGAGTTTTCCAATTCCTTTATGTAACTAATCATTTACAAGTTCTGCTAGCTGTTTACTAGAATAATAATTCAAACATTCAAAATCTATAGACCATTTCAGACATAAAAAGCTTTGTCCCAATTTGTAATAGCAGGTGAATTCCAAGCATGTTAGATAGCATCAACCCATCAACTTTTTCTACAGCATTTTCTTTATTGTGTATTACTAATAGTACATCTGTTTCGAAAAAAAAAAGCAACAAAACATGTTCATCGTCTTTGCCCGGCAAGGGGTCCAATCCAGCTCATTTGTAATATTTATCCAAGCACTATGTGATAAACTAAGGGCACAGTTCAAGTGTACAACTCACTGTTGATTGCTATGTATATAGAATCATGTGTGTGAGATGCCACTTTACCCAATTCTTAATCTGGCAAGACATAACCTGCTTATTTATTAGTAAATATTACTAGTAGCAGAGAGGATTGTTCTCTAATGCTCTAGGAGTCTAAACTAGCCAGGTAAATTGTTGCTTTTTCTTATTACCAGCTCGATAGTTCTATGTCATGCAGGTTGGAGCACACCTAAGTAATCAGCTAACCTATCAGATTTGCTAACATTCAATAATCTTTCTTACTCTGCAGAGCTGACCCATCCAATTGTATTTCATCAAATTCCCCTCTACTCTATAGCAGGCTAGGCTATGTTCTCTTCCATGAGAATATACTAAACGTCTATACACTTTTTATTTTGCATCATTGAACCAAATATATTCCACTTGTTAACAATTCATGCAGATAATAGCAACTAGAAAACTAAAAGTCAATCTAGAACTGAAGCAGGACTTATCCTAAAGGATCATCAAGACAAAAGGTACAATGGACATGAAATTCCAACCTAAACCATAATATAAGTATGAATAGCAGGATTGTTAATAAAATGAGAGTACTGCAACACATGTAAGAAATTTAATCATAAAAAAATCATGGAATAGTGCACGAATTGAGGAAAAGAGACTTCTATAGACAGGAGAAAAATCGTTTGCGAATCAGGAATGAAAAACAAATTGCCAGGACTAGCATGAGTTGGATTTGCCAACCATTCTTGGCAGAGTAAATTTTGCATAACACATGACAGCACTTCATAAGCTGAAGAAATCAATTAGTTTGAATGTTAAAGATTCAAGAGACAAAGACACTGCCCATCAATTGAGAAAAAGAAACAAATCCATGCATGAAAGAGAGTTGTATTCATGTGATTTGAAAGTGAAATAACAAGGATTATTCTTTAGATGATAAAGCTATATTGCCAGTGCTTATTTGAATTGTTTTGTCAACACATTATGCAATCCATTTCACTTAATACAAATTACCAGATTCAATCAGTTGAACCAACACATCAGACAGCTTCAGTTAAGGATAGTTGAATTTAAACTTAAATATTCAGGCAACAAGAAAATGAAAAAATGGCAATACAGATCAGAAGCTCAGCTCAAGGATTTGTGAAGTAATCTGTTTTCTTTTTAGTGCCATTATACAAAATCAGTCCCTGGTCTACGCCAAGGCAAAAAAATGATACAAGGATTAAAAGCCATACAACAAAAAATTATTAGCAGGTGATTAGAATAAGAAAACAAAAAAGGAATAGCACAAACTATATGCATGAACTTTTGTGCTGTCATATAGACAATCTCAAGTTAAAGAGGCAAGTGAATGGCTTCTTAAGCCCTTAAAAAGATAATTGCCCGTATATATTCAAGTGTTAATTCAAATTTAGCACATGGAAACCAAAATTCACAAAATTGGTTAGAGCATAGCAATATGACATCCCTTTCGATGAAGAAATATCAAGCATGTATTATGCATCATAGGAGTATCATTTGTATATGCATGCATAACAAGTTCAAGTGTCAATTTAGATTAAACGCATCAAAACCAAAAGCCATGAAATTGTTTAAAGCATAGTAATATGGCATTCCTTTGGAAGAAGAAATACCAATGTGATCATGCATTGTAAATGTATCATTTTTATGTGGTTAACATTTTTCAATCAAAAGCATCATGATCAAAAAGAAATGAGCTAATAAAACTTTGAACAGAAGAAACAAGCAAGATCATATGGTACCTTTAGTTCACGGATCAATTTTCCCTGGGTTGTTTCCCAAACTTTAATTGTACAATCCTGAGAACTGCATATAAAAGTTGCAACTGAGTTCTTTACAAATTTTTTTATTCCTGACAACACAACAACACATGTACATTGTAGTCAAGATTGTGTCATGTTATTCTAAATGCCTCTAACAGTTCCCAGCCTTGAAAGGTTGGGACCCATGAATTTTGCTAAAATGCAAGTCCTTTACATTATGCAATCATAGCCTAAAATTGACAGATGTCCCAAGCAAGAAGATGGCAAGACTAGGTAAAATGCTCACATGTATAGCAAGAAGGAACATAACCAACAATCACCATTCAAGAATAATTTCAGTTGCATACCATTATACATTGGGACAACCTAAAATCATGCAGTTCAATCCAAACCCAAATTTTACATGAAATGTCAAATTCAAAGCCCCAACTAACTCTTCTCTCTTTTGACTAATTGATCTTACATAAAAAAAACAACCATACTTCCATTAAACTATCCCATAGAAAATGCAAAATGTCATTGCACTCCCTGTTGGATTAGCACTGGCACAGGTTTTCCTGGCTATGGAAAATGACAAAAATTGACAAATCAAAATATACAATTTCGTATAAGTTAAATGACTGTGTGAGTAATGTTTCAATTTTATAAATATCAAAAAATCTAAGATGTCAATTGATGAAGGGAAGAAAGATAGGGAGAGCAATTTCCTATGTTTTTTAATTAAAAGGAGAGGAAAGAAGAAAGGGAAGAAAGATAGGCCTTTAAATTTGGCATTCCGAAGATGTGCAAGGTTAAGCTAGTCTTATCATCATTTTTTCCACCTTCATAGCTCTTTTAATGGTTCAACCCACTTTTAGAAAAAACCAAAAGTGGAGGAAAAAGAACAAAATTATTTCTTTCTTTTCCCTTACTTTTTGGTCTAGCACCCAAATGGACAATGGAAATGATTTCTTTCACTCCTCACTTCCCTATATTTGGGCTCTCTTCCTCTTAAGTAGAGAAAGTGGAAGACAATGGAAGACCTAATAATGCTCTTTCTAAAATGCCCTTGAATTCAACAAAGATCATTTGGATATCTTTAAGGACGTCGACTGCATGGATAAGAACAAAAAGATGGTTGATTCTAATACTTAGACTATTCATCTATCCATCCATTTCTGACACCAAGCATTGACACTCTGAATTGACACTCGATGCCTCTTTTGGTCATGTATATTTTTTTTTAGAAATAGCAACATTGACACTCCGAATTGACATTCAATGTCTCTATTGGTCATGTATAATTTTTTTTAGAAATAGCAATGTGGTACAATTAGATTCACTTCAGTGTAATCTACTCATACCAAGTTCAATTTCTGCAAAAAGGTCATACGCTGACCCCATACGCCCCACGGCCATTTGTTGAGAGGTAAATTAGGAAACCGAGCAGACCATCACATAAGAGGGTATTTCCGTCGGCTTCGGGGGGAATTGACCCTTGTACTCATAGCAAATTCAAGAAACATAGATGGTTGGTCTTAAGGTGCACAATTTCCTTCTTAGCATGCTGACTGTGATTCTTGTTCAAGTATCTTAATAATAGCACCAAATCCAACAGAGATCAGGTTGTCAAGGCATATAGAGGCAATCATTTCCAATTTAGGCATGGTGAGAACCTACCCAATCCTATGGATTGGAGAGAGAAAAGTATTTCCATAGGCGTTAATGATCAAGAAATAAGGAATGTGAGTTTTTCTTGACTTGAGAATTTCTATTTGTATTTAAGAACACGGAGTTCTCACAAGGGTTGGCTAGATATGATTGTGGAGTGGTAGTTAGGTTCCATATGGCATATGTCGCGACACCATCAAGAAGATTAATGTGCATGCTCTTTTATTACATGTCCAAAAAGAAACGCAAAAGTACTTGTTCTTTGTTTACCTTCATGTAAGTAGTTGTCATACACTATATAAAATGTGACACTAAATTATTATATAGACAGAAAACAATTGCCCTGAGGTATATAATTTTTTTCTTCTATTTTCTACTTACCTCCATCTCCAATTCATCATTGATACCATGTGTTGGCCTGAACATTTGTTTGAAAAGTGTAGGTGAAAAATAAAAAACTAGTCATGAGAAAATAAAGGAGCATAAAGACTAGCTTAGACAAAGTTCACTGCAATGCAAACCAAGCGTGCAGTTTGTGCAGTAGAGTTAATAGATCTAGTTTCTAAAATTTATAAGAAAAAGAATAAATACAAAATTACAAAATAAAAATGCAAAAATAGCATACCCAGTATATATCATCCCATCGCCGCCCCACTTTACACATGTAACTGCCAAAGTGTGACCGGAAAGACAAATCACACATTTTCTTAAAGAGATATCCCAAACACGTGCATCACCATCCTTACTAGAACTAACAAATCTGCGACAAGGAGCTTGCAAGTGCACAGGTTCCCAAGAAATTCCAGTAATCCATTTCTTATGACCCTGCCATAAGAAACCAAATATACAATGCTATAATACTCAATACATGATGGCATATCAACCTACAAATATCCAAAATATGATTAATAGTCATGAATGCATAATGGACAAAGAAACATAGAAAGAACTTACAGTCCCAGTGCAAAAGAATTACACTACGAAAAAGCAATATCACAATTGGAAAATGGGTGACATGATAGAGATTCTAGTATAGTTTAAAAGGAGTACAACAATGTGCAAGGAACAAATCAAATAAGTATCACAAGTGAAATTTCGTAGGAACAAAAATAAACTGTTAATAGAATAAAGCTTAAACATACAAAATTGAAGTGGGATTAAATTTTCCAGCTTAATCAATAATCTCTTCGAGTTCAATCAAGATAGATAAAACTATAAAAGGTTAACCAAAGTTTTTGTCAAGACACTCTTGCATCAACCAGGGTTGATTAATTAATGATATTTTCATAAAATAAACTTACAATGGCCTTTATTCTCTTCATGAGATGATTGATAAAATAAACATTTTCCCAGAATGATACAAGGTGAAAATATGCAGAAAATGATAACTTGTGGAGAAAAGGATGACCTAATCATTATGATCATGTTGTATGGGCCAAGATGAACATGAACCAATTGGCCTTGGGGTATATCAGTCCGTGCTTGGTAAGAATAGATAAACAGGCATGATAAAGCAATACCAAAACAAGGATAAACCCAAGAAAATTAAAACGCTATATCAGTTGGCGAGTAATTGATGTGCGTGGATTATATATATATATATATATATATATATATATATATGTTTATTTTCACATCACCTTACTTTCATTGTGTATGATTTACGTTATTGCACCCATATTCATTCATATTTCAGCATAATTACTCTCTTCGTTTGGAGATATGCTCTTTTCTATTTTTTCATGTCAAGATGAACTTTTAGAGAGAAAATGGAGCAAAATGTATTTTCGAGTGTCAACCGGAAGGTGGAGCAGACATGGACGCATTTCTCAGCCAACATGAGAGGTGACCCAGCTCACATGGCCGTGTAAGGGGGGACAAGGGGGAACACATGGTCGTGTGGCTAAGTCACACGGTCGTGTGGTCAGACAGCAGTAAGAAGCCACAGCCGTGTCCATGGTCGTATGAAAACACACGACCGTGCAAGCTTGAGGAGAAGAAATTCCAAAGCAATCCTCACCTAAATTCACACGACCGTGTGAGATTTCAGCACAAAGCCCTACACAACCATGCCTCTTTTTCCCACACCAGACCTCGCACGGCAGCATGGATCCACACGGCCGTGATATGACCCGTGTGGAGGCAGGGCACCCCTTGCTTGTATAAGGGGAACTTCTCCCCTTTTTAGGGATATTTGGCTTGGGGCTCCGCCCCTTTCCTTGGAGAAGGGCCCCCCCCCGGAGGAACCCTATAAGCTTCATCCTTGTTGATCCTTCCACCTCCGGAGCAAGAAGACACACCGAAGACATCAACAACGCATAGTTAAGTATCTCTTCTCCTTATTTCTTTTAT
>JBBPFQ010966530.1:0-11092 GCA_037974815.1 Kaempferia elegans
GGAGGGTAAATAATTGATCTTACTTCCTGTTCACACATAGGTACATATGGGATTAATATGGGAAGAGTTGTTTTGAAAATTAAATAAATATTTTAAATTACCTGCCTTTTTACCTTGCTTGACTTTTCATACTCTATGCTTTTGACATTCCTACTGTTAATACCTATACCTTTTTATCTATGAAACCTATGATAATGAATTAACATATTTCAGATGAAAATGTTAACTTGATTAACCATTTGATATGAAAAGAGAACAAATATGATAAATCGATCAAATGAAATTCTAAAAGTGAAATAACAAAGATATTAAATGGAGAATACTAAAAAGTAAAACTATGAGCCTAGTTTTATACCAGAACTTTATACCAGAGTAATGGATTGCCTACATGATATGTGGTAGCGCGTTCACCCACGGTCCAGAGTACATGGCCGCCCACATGATATGTGGTAGCGTGTTCGCCTGCGGCCAGCTTTAGTATATCTTCCACCGATAAGGGCTTGTAGCTCGTACGTTAGATAACGTATGTGACAGTATTATTATGAGGAGGCTTTTAGCCTATATATTTGTGACATTATTACACTCTAATGAGTTGGCTCCAGGGTTCACTTCTTAGTTGATTTATCTGATTTACACTATTGTTCATATACATGTTGATTAAAAGTAAGACTTGAGAATTTATCTTAATTGATGATAACATATGAAGATAAATTCTAATTCTAACAAACAAATGTAAGATGATCATAAATATACAATTATGTATATTACTTGAGAACGTAAAAAACTTAAATTTGTAACAAGAGATTGTAATTTACTCTACTCACCTGACTTCTTAAATAAGATTAAATTCATACACATCTTTGTTTCCACTAAGTCATTTGGCTTACTTTCTGCTTTCTTAGCCTCTAGTTTTGCAGGCACGAGATCCCTTTTGATATCATAGTTGGTTTCAGTCTTACATAGAGTTGCTCAGAGATCTCGACGTGCTATTCCTAATTTGTTTTACTTTCGTTTTGTTGTATTTACGTTGTTTTATATGTCATCATGTAAATATCATTTTGTTGTCTATAAAGAAACTTGATATATATATAAAATTTGATAAATTTCCTAAGTATTCTCTTTAGATCGTCCATAGGGTCTCTTGTACTATATTGTCACCGAGTGGGGTACCGGAAGCTATACCCCGGGGCGTGACATCAATGATGGAACCTTTGTTTTCTATAAAACGCATAGAAAAAGTAAAATAACAAATTAACGTAAGCTTACTCCATTGAAAGAAACCAAGTTTACATAATATAGGAATAAAAATATAATAAAAAATTAAATAAATCACAATCTTTTTCATGTATAATAGACATTTCAATCAACCTCAAGCTCATCCATCAACACAAATGAAGAAAGCTAACAAAGCTCACCTCTAGCCCTTGGAAACCAAAAATTTTCCTCAAGAAAAAAAAATCTCCCCGTAGAGAAAAACCCAAATGTGTCTTCAAGGTTATAGAATGCTCCCAAGATGAAGAAAGTCAATCACACCAAAAATTAGCAAATTCCATTGGTCTCCAATGTTACCATGACATAATCCTTTTTTCAAAATTCCTAAATTAGGTTTTCCTATTAACTAGGTTGTAGCTAAGCTAATGGGGCCTACTTGCATGCACCTCCAAATTGGCTAACACTTCTTGGCCAACTCTAGGCTGATAAACTCCAACTTAGACAGATATTGCTCTACCACACCTACGGATACCATAAGGTAATGCTCCTAAGGTATTCTCCAAGGTTCAAAATTTTGAGTGATCTTTTGGTCTTTGCTTGGAACAATATTATTTCAATATCATGCGAACATTCCAATGTATGGTGTCGATGGTAAATTGGAGGTGGAAGGAGGAAAAAGTTGAAGAAGGAAAAGATAAATAACTATAGTTTAATGTTTGTTAACTATTTAGAATATCTTGATTTTGGCATTATTTTATATGAAGATAAATGTAACATAAAAAAAGAACATTATCTCAATTTAGTATGCTAAGGAGTGTCGAGTGTTGAGATGAAATGATAGTCGTCGACACAATTGACACAACAATACACAAGATATTGTCCAACTGTCGAGTTTCAATACTTTAACGGAACAATATGTTGACTGTTCACTTGGCACAATATAAAATTTCAAACTATGGTTACATCATCCTCCACTATTTATCTATTTATGTTTTCTATATTGATTGCTCTACCCTTGAAGATCATAAATCTACTACTATAAAGATCTAAAAATATAAGCTCTAATATCACTTGTTGGGACAATAAATGCTTCTAATAAAAATTTTTAGGGTTGGAGACCACTACAACACAACACTGATGAAAAGAATCATCAATAGAATTAGTCCCAATGATGTAGATATTGGAATTTTCCACTATAATCAAGATATGGTGCCTCTAAAATGCCATGATGCTAATAGTATGACATTCATGTCCCATAATAGAATAGCAACGGCTCATAAAAAGAAGTAAACATAAGTATACTCCAAAACTCTTTCCAAGAAAAACTAACCTTTATGGTTGGTCACAATCTCTACATGCACCCTCAAGATGCCTCTATGCTCTAAAACGCTCCCACAGTGAAGAGACTCGCAATGACACCCTAACCCCTATGAAAAAAAAAAATCTAAATCGAGGTTTTCTATTCAAATGTGCTAAGGCGGGTCAATATACCCAACTGGCCCACCAAAGTGGGTTGTTGGATCATGTTTTCGAAGCACAGCACAAAAGAATTTCATTGATATTATTATATTATAGGTTGATTCTCATTCAAATGCCACATACACTGTAGTAAAAGTATGGAAGTAAATGATAATCTAATTTGAATAAGTGGTTAAGAACCAGATGATTATATTGAAGATTAAGACCAGTGTTTTACCTGATACCCACAATAACCTTGAAGTCATCCTCCAGTGACCTTTTTATATACTTTTGGAAATCGAATTTACTACCAGGAGCTAGATGAACCTGCAGTGAAGGATGCTGAATGAGAAACACTACCCAGATTTTGAGTTTTTGATGCCTCTTAAAGAGATACTCACTGTGATAAAACCATGACGCATCGCTAGATAGTCGGCCTTTCGCACAGATCTAAAGAACTGACGAAAGAAACTAACCTGTAAAAGGAGTGAGTTGGAACAAGTTTGATAGTTACAACCGATTTCATTAGGATGCAGTACATAGTAGGAGCCATCATGCAATTATGCTAGTGCAACAAAGTAAACAAAAAGCAGCCACAAGATCTTACAATGTAGAATATGAATGGCACTCTGTTCCAAATACTTGAGTGTTGTCTCACAAATGACGTCTCATGTGAAAACCTAATTCTTGCTGGATCTGCACCAATTGAGTGCACATTGATTAAATAATCAACCTAATTGTTTGATATATCATCAACTAAATGCCATAGTTTTTACTTTGTAAACAGAATGCATGAGCCTTTAAATAATATCAAGTGATAAAGTTCCACTCTAAGTATTACAATGAACTGAAGTAGTAAATAATATGAGAATTTACTACCATTTGAGAATTGATAATCAGGAGACAAGGTCTCTTTTTCCCATTCTTTCCAGGTTCCAATCTGCATTTAGGGGAATTTTCACACAGAAAATTGATATTTCACAACTGATTTTGGCAAGTACTGAAGCTATAAGTGAAAAAAAAAAAACCAATGAATGTTCAAATAAACAATCTCACCTTTTCTCTTCCCAAAGTCATTGTAAGGGCACTATATAATACGTGAAAGATTGCCAGGAAAAATATGAAGATGTGCAACTGATGCAGACCATGCAAGGAAATAAGTGGCACCTTTCCCTGTGTATACAAAATAAAATTTTCCTTTTGGTAAAAAAATATAATTATTAAAAGTCTAAGCTAGCAAATCACTAAAATAATAAGGATAAGATGTCATAGAGCTTTATTTAGGATACAATGCAATTAAGTTGAGTGCCAATCAAATACTATGAAAAAAAAAACCATAGACATTAATGCTTACCTTGAGACATTGCGATGCTAATGGCTCCATTAAACCTCTACGATTTGAATAAATTGTGGTTAGTGCATCCCACAAGAGCCTCCTATGATGAGTTTCTCCCCCATCATCATTGCCATGACCACCACCAACCCCATGCCCACCCTTGCCCTCACGCCCAGTCCCATCCCCACCCCCATCCCCACTCCCATGCCCTTCGACTTCTGCTTCTTCCACCATGCGACATGGCAACATAGTGTCTGCAGCTTTCTCAGGTATGCAAATTTGAATGATATAATTTTGTCCAAATGTGAGAATTAAGGATATGAATCCCAGAACCATCAACTCTGCAAAAGACACCAGCATAGTTTGCAACTTTAAGTATGCACTTTATGGAAAACACAAGTCAAACTAAAATGAGGATCTCTCAAATCAGATAACCTTTTTAATATTTTTTTCCCTTTTTGATAATTTGAGTTGTTTTTTATTTTATTTTACTCCTTTGCACAAGGAAAATTAAATAAGAAGGAATAGAGGAAGAGAAGAATAGGAGAAGAGAAGAGAATATCAAGTATAGGAGGAATCCTTTTTAATAATTCTCTAATATAACCAACAATACCAAAATAAAAGATACACAATACAATATATAGATAGACAGATAGATGATAGGAACTTTCATATAATCTTGGTGAATATGAAGCAAAAGCTCTTACCACCCTTAATCTTCTCGAGAGCTTCAAACATAGCCTTTTTGTGTCTTTCTGTAAACCACTGTTAACCAACAAATTATTAAGTGCTCTTCACATGAACATTATATTAGTTGTGGCAAAAAGGATAAAATCTCATGTCCCTTAACTTACACAATCAGAAATGGACCCATAGGATGAATGTGAGCTTAATTCAGTGGGTAAAGAACCCTTATTTTTATAAATTTCATTCCCACAAGGCCACAAACATCATTTCACAATACATCCACAAAAAAACACAAATGAAACTTGAAAAAGTATACAGCAGGCACCATTTGAGTACAATGACATAGACCTTATATTTCTTATAAACAAAGATAGATAAACTTTTTAAAATGCAAAACAAATCAGGAGAAGTATCTTAAAAATGCTAGGAAAAATCAAATGGATTAGTTCTACATCTTAAATTTTACCTACTCTTTCTACTAAAGGACCCATCTTCACTAAGCCTGTAGGATGCTATCAAGGGAATATGAATTAAAGACACACATGCGTGTGCTATGTTAGGCCAAACCATGTTGTATCAAACCAGATTTGGGTTCGTACATGGGCACAAGTGGCGATGTAATTTATATTTTTCTAAGTATTTATATATGAATTTCATTTTATTTTGGAATTTATTGTTAATGGGTTTTTTGCCTTATAAAAAGAGTGTGGCTTTTTTATGGAGTGTGAATTTGGAATGTTTGCCTCTACATAAGTAGCAATATTGCCTATTTGCGCCAGAAAGCATTGTAAAATCTCTACCAAGTGCATTTGAAAGAGCCTTCCTTCCCTTCAAGCCTTTTTTTTTGTTTACCTTTTCACTACTCCAACTTGAAAAAACTAACAACAAGTCCCTGTACTGTGTCATTCTAGAAAATCTACCTAATAGGGGAATGATATATTTTTATTACCAGTTGTATTCTTGTGGTATTAGTAAAAACAGTTTGCAAGAAGGATTGAATTTTTTCCCTAGGAATACAAGTATTGGGTGGCCTTCAGTTTACACCAACTTTCATACTCCGTCTTTTTCTCCATTAGTTGAATATATTCTAATAATAATCTAAGAAATGCATATATATATATATACTATGATTGAAAGAAAAGAATTTTTTATCAATTTTTCATTAATACTTAAATTATTTTCATTGTCTTGCTACAAATTTGCATATACCACCATTTGTTTGTTCATTTTATCATATACACTGCATTTCACTACTACAAATTCCATTGACTGGAACTTTGAGAATTTCCTAGTAAGTGATTTAATCAGGGATTCATTTCAATCCATAAAAACTAGTCTCCGAAGTCTACTTTCTTAAACTACACTTGGATTTATTCTGAGCAAGACACAATGAGTCGTGAGATTATTTTGGTCCTTAAAGACCAGTTTTGAATAAAAAAAATATTACTTATGTTTATGCTTCCATATTTCTAATTAGACAAAGTTGCATGGATTAGAAAATATTGTGTAAGATAAATTAGCACTAGTAGTTCTTTTTCCCAAATTTTATTATCACATTCTTATTTCTGTGAGATTATACTCAAATAAACATGGAATTCTATATATTATCTTACCTTTTAAACATGAAAATTTTAGTGGATTTAGAATTTCTAGATGGAAAGAGCAAATGAAGCCATGGATAACGACCCTTAGGTTAATTGGTGCCATAAAGATTAATCCTCTTTTCGGTCCCATTTGGTTAGACAAAGCTAGTCTAGGCAAATTGGGAAATTTTGAATGTATGGTAGGTGACAAACGTTAAGCAAATAAAGGAATACTGAATGTTTGCAATAATAAAGTCCGAGAATGTAAAGATTGACCAAATGCGAAGCAAAATTGAAGTCCTAGAGGACTGAACTCTATGAAAGTGAAGCCCCAGAGACAATAGTATCTAGACAAGAGAATAAGTTTCTAAGAAAGAGAAGTCCTACTAGGTTAAGGTCAATTAAATACTAGGCAATGATGAAGTCCTAATAAGTCAAGGTCGACTTATACTAAGCATACGAGGAAAATCCAGTATTAAAGAGGCCGAAATTAGAATATTAATCAAATTAATCGACTGATAGAGTCGACTAATGGTTGTAGTTGACTAGAGAATCGATTCAGAATTTAACTCAAGCTAGGAAAACCTACTTTTAGTCATTGATACCAATCAACTAGGAACAATACCAATTGACTACTATTCAAACACAGGTTGGGTAAAAATTTCAGCAAATGGGATGTTTTGTTGGTGCAATTGATTTTGATATTAGGCAAAGGCTTAAATTAGAATCAATCTAATTAGCTCGTGACAAGTGTATTTAAGTGCAAGTCACAAGAGAAGTTCTAGAAGATCAATGGTAATAGCCAAGGAGAAATCTCATTAGATTAATGGTGAGTAAGGAGAATTCCTAGCAAATTAAAGGTGATAGGATGTTTGCCAGACGAAAGCGTGTCTACAAAAGGTTTGGCAAAGTAAAGAAAGATTCCATTTAAGGTCCTAGAGAATAGTTCTCTCCAATGACTTAGCAAATTTTATTTGTACAACGATGAACAGAGTGACCATGTAATCATGGAGACAAAGGACTCAATTAGACTGAACGAAAGCTTTAGAATTGGCTTAGTCACCATATCAATCAACTAAAATAAAATTATCAGTCGACTGTTCATTGAATCAACAGATGACGTGAAGCATTTAGAAACTAAAATGTGTCAGCAATCTGTGGACTACACTAGTCGATTAGGCAACATTCAGTTTGATGGAACTATAATCGACTAATAATTAATTTGACTTGACTAGAACTACAGTTAATTCGTTGGAGCAATTGACTCATGATAAGGAGAAGTCAATTGACAGTTGAATTGTTATAATGAAATGGTTAGCTCATTGTAATAGCCATTCAAGATGAAGGCAGTAGTCGACCGATAAAAGCATTATTCGACTCAAGTGATGGTTGGAGCGGTTATCCAGCATGGCAAGTAGAGAGTAATCAACCAATGCAAGGCAACTAGATGTTTCTAAAGGCTTTTTGGGTGTTCAAGCTAAGGCTATAAATATAGGATCTCTAAGATTTAAAGGAACATTTTTTCTACAACAATTATATTATGTTATTTTCTCTACTTAAGCTAACATACTCTCCACACTTGTATTATTTTTCTTTTGTTTTTATACACTTGAATATTGTAAGGGGGTTTTCCACCTTTGAAAAAGTTACGAATAGGAAAAAGTAAATGGATTTCGTAGTGACCTAATGAGTTCATAGGCCATGGAGTACAAGCTGGGGGCTACCAGACCATATAATCTCATTCCTTCTTTGTGTTCTCTTTTTTACATTTTTTACCTTTTTAGTTGACTTCACAAGTCAACTAAATGTGCTTTTGTTCGATAATTAAATATTGATCAATTGTAATTGATAAAGTCGACAGTTGAACCTTCTCTATACTATTGAATTCCTTTAGTCGACTTCAAAAGTCAATTATAAGACATTCTATGTCTGTGAATAGTATCAACAGTCTAGTGCTTATATCACTTCAATCAATTGAACAAGTTCTAATGATGAGAGTAATTATGATTGTTGAATAGTTCCATACTAGTTAATGGGATAATTTGAATTTTTTTATTCGAGAATTTATATAAACAGTCAACTAAATTCGCAATTGTCAAATTATAATTAAATGTGGTAGTTACGATGATAAATGTTAGGATAATGACAATTTTGATTTTCTATCAGTGCACTAATATTTTGTTATGGTCAACTAAGGCATACCTGATTTAAACAGTATTTAGATTTGAGAAAATTTTGAACAGTAAAGGTGACTATTACATTTAAACTTGAAAAGTACGAGTTTGACGTAATATTTTCGGTCAACTTTAGAAGTCAACTAGAAAAGGTTTTGTGAGCTCAGAGTGTTGACAATCAACTAATCTCATTGACTCTAAAACATTCTGTAATGGTACAAAAGTTCATCAATCAACTGATATCGTCTGATTGGACAACTAATGTTGATCCACAAGTCTACTGAGGATGAATTTTCATTAAACAATTCGGCTCTCTAAGGTCTTTCAGTGAAGCATTTATAGGATATATTCCTTACATCATATAAAATATTCCTTAAAAACTAATAGCTTTTATAGAAAATATTTCATAGGTTTGAAGTTTGATACAAAGTATAAAAGACAAACTCTGTACAAAAACTTTTAAGCCAAAAATTTAAATTTTCCAAGAAATATTTTAAAAACATTGTTAGGGTTGTCCAACCATGATCTTCGAACTTAAAGAACATTAATTATGCACAAGTCTTCCTTATAGTTGGTCAACTTAATGATTAATATTTTTGATAGTTTCTTGTCTTAAAGTATTGCTTCATGACTAACATTATGAGCCAAGAGTTTCATCCTAACATCTTACTGACATCTATGTGTCTCAATTCACAATTAGGTATTCCTTAAATTCTTGTGAGATGCTTAAAGTATAAACCTAGACTCTATGTGATCATGCAAGTCTTGTAGGATCAACTTAGTCCACAAAGCACATACCAAGCTCCCTTCTAAGAGTGCTAAGCTTAAATTCCAAAAGAGTTTTGATAAATATATCAACAACCCTAGATTTGGAGTCCACATAATGAAGCACTATGTCTCCCCTTGCCACACGATCTCTAATGAAATGATGTTTCACTTCATTGTATTTTGTTCTTAAGTGATTCACCAGGTTCTTAGTTAAATTGATAATGCTCACATTATCACACAACTTGAATATTTGTTTAACTAAGTCTAAAATCTTCAAGTGTGTGGATCATCAAAACAATTGTCACACATCCTCCCATAGCCATATACTCGGCTTCCATGATGGATAATGTAACACAATGTTGCTTTCAACTATTTCAACTAACTTTAGATCTAAGAAATTAGTATCTTCCACTCGTACTCTTCCTATTCAATTTTCACCCTACAAAATCGAAATCAAAGTAATCTACCAATTTGAATGCATCAATCCTTATATATGAAACCAATGTTTGTATAATCAAATATAACTCCTTGGCACTTGATTGATAACTACCATATATGCCAACCACAAACTAAATCATGGATTAAAATACCGTGCCAAGCCAGTTAAAACGGGTGAAACATTTTGTTCCTCTTGCCGACCGGCACAGACATGATCCGACACCAAACCTCGCAACAACCTAGAGGCATCACGGGACCCACGACCTTAGTGGAGGAGTCGCGCGACCCCGCTTCCGCATCAGAGGGGGTCCCCTAGGTCACGTCGGAGGAGTCACACGACCCCCACAGCTACCACTAAGGGGTCGTGCGACCCCTACAACTGCGCCAGAGTCGCGCATGCTCACGGTCGCACCTCAATCGCGCTAGTTTGTTGGTGTTGTGAGCGGGTGTCACGGGTCTCGAGTGTTTTTTTTAATTAAAACCTAATCAACACCTAGTTATGATAGAGAGAATTTAAAGAGGCTTTATTAAACTCTAATAAAATTATCTAATTAATTATATATTTTAATTCTAAAAAGATATAATAAATTTTTTATTTAATTATTTATCTATTTCCATTTTTGTCCTTTTTAAAAGATTATTTTTTATTTTTTAAATATTTTATTTTTTAATTAATATATTTTATATTTTAAAAATATCAAAACTATATCAGCACAGCATATACGGTATCGAAATTATATCGTTTCGCTCCAAGACCAAAACCTCAACATAGGTCGAGATTTTAAACCTTAAACTAAATATATGATTTACTAGTGTTAAGGTACAACAAACTATCTATAACACTCCTAATACTTAGGATCCACTAGTTTACCATCTGGATCATAATCCATCCTAACATGTGTAACCATTGCAATAGACAACTCCTTAGCACCCTCCATGTCAAACTTCTTCATAAGTTCATATTTTGTTTATGGACATGAATTCCTTTCTTAGTTGTTTGATTTAAAATCCTAGGAAGAAATTCAACTCTCTTATTATACTCATCTCAAACTCACTTTCCATATGAATGATAACTTAATGAAGGAAATCACTATTCGCTAAATTAAAAATAATATTCTTTACATACACTTAGGTTATAATTAACTCATTTCATATGACTTTTGAACAAAGTGAAATCTACTTTTCCTTGTCTAAAGTCCTTAGAAATGAGAAAAGATGAGAATCACTTATATCAAGCGCTAGATGCTTGTTTTAGCCCATAAAAGGCTTTCTCAAGCTTGTACACATAATTTAAAAAATTAACATTTTCAACTCCAAGTGGTACCCTACATAAACTTCTTCCTTAATAAACCCATTAAGGAATATCGATTCACATTTCTTTAGTATAACTTGAACGCTATGTGAACGACAAATGCTAAAAGCATCCAAATAGTTTG
>JBBPFQ010966855.1:0-11090 GCA_037974815.1 Kaempferia elegans
AGGCCGCCGACGATTGGCTGGAATGATAAGTGGGACACGGAGACATATCGTTTTGTGGGACAGAGTATTTAATTTTCTAAATTTCATAATGATAATATATCATGTGCTAACTAACCCCATTACAAAGGAATATCAATTAAATACATCCGAAATTATAATGCAGTGGTTAAGTTTTTACTCAATTATTTTCGATTAACTATACATCTGAGATTTGATTCACAATTACAATTGCGACGTAGGGTAATTAAGAATTTTTTTAACAAATGATAAATTTAAAAATACCGACGGTCTGAATGGACCAGTACAATATTTTTCAATTTATGACGATGACAGAAGAAAATTAAATATACGTGGAACCGAATTAATCGTTCGGAAAATTGATATTTGAATTCTATTAAAAAAACAATAGAATCTCACCATAGAGCTAGGCGGAGAACTGGAGAAGGTACACCATCAATACTAGGTCATGTGATTTTTGAGCTATAGGCTACTAGGTCACGTGATTCATGAATAGAACTCTAGATAGTTTTATGTCAGAGAATAGAATTGAAGATCTTCTCACTATTTCTGACAATTTTCAGGAATAGTTAACAGCATGGAATCAGTTTTTTTTAAAGATTTTTTTTTATTTGTTTGTTTTAGATGAATGTCCTTTCATATCGTTTCTCATTTCTTGTTTTATAGCAATTCGATTGGCTACAAGTCAGTCTCTTTGATACATTCTACGATAATCATATATTGTATATATGGCAAAGCCTTCCCAAATAACCACCCTCAGTAACAGTAGTTTATTATTGATTAAGGATCTAAACAAACAAAGTGGTTCTACTTAAGCTAGCACATAAAACTTTATTCAATCGGCCTTGTCATTGATCTCAAAGCTGAGCCCAAACTCCTCCCCCAAGAGTTGTGACAAGCCATTGATTTCCACAACACTGAATTTATCGACTCTGATTGAATTCAAGAACAAAGGAGAAGAAGAAGAAGAAATCGAAATCTGAGATGATTCATTCAGTTGCAATCCGAGAATCACCACTTTGTCTATCACCAATCTGTTCCTCTTAGCATAACCGCCATTGATGACCTCTGATCTCAGCTTCAGAGCTTTCCCTTCCAGCTGACTCCTGAACCTTACCAAGCTCCAGTCATTCCCCTCCCCTCCCATCTCCACCTCCTCGCCGTCGTCGAGGAACACCTCCCCCGTCGCGGCTCCTCCCTCGTCGAGCGCCACCAGGAGCTCGAACGGGCTCCGCCGCGCCTGCCGGGCGGTGAGCTCCTCCCCCTGCATTACCAGTACGTGCCCTCCCCTCACATGAACGTTGATGCTCTCTTCGGCCGCGTTCAGCACTACGTACCTTCCCTGCTCGCCCGTCGCCACTGAGTCGGAGTGGTTGAACAGGTTGAACCACTTGCCCTTGGGGAAGTAGGCTTCGACGGAGGTGGCGTTTGGCTGCAGCGCCGGGGAAACCATCACGCCGGCGCCGACCAGGAACTGCGTGCTGATGTCGTGGGTCGCCGGGTCGTCGGGGAAGGAGAAGAAGAGCGGGCGCGCGATGGGCGCGCCCGTCACGTGCGCCTCGTACATGGACGTGTAGAAGTAGGGGAGGAGGCGGTACCGGAGGCCGAGCGCCCTGCGCGCCGACCGGGCCACCGAGTCCCAGACGTAGAGCTCTTGGCGGATAGAGCGGATGTCCGAGTGATCTCTCGAAAATGGATAGAATGCTCCCAGCTTCGATCAAATTACCCGAATTTAGCTTCCATGGAATCGTTCGACCACGTCAAAATCTAATCTTGTTGAGGGAATCTATCGTCTACGTACCTGAATCCACCGCCGGCAGAGCTCCTCTGTCGTGTCTCCGCTGAAGCCGCAGATGTCGGCCCCGACCATCGGAATCCCGAAGATTCCGGAGTTGAGAACGGAGGGGATCGAGTAGGCGAGATCCTCCCACTTGGCCGCGTTGTCGCCGGTCCAGTGCGCGGCATACTTGCCGGAGCCGACGAAGGTCGAGCGGAGGAGCACGAAGGGCCGCTTCCCCGTCGCCCGGACGAGCCCGTCGCGCGTCGCCCTCGACTCCAGGAGCCCGTACAGGTTGTGCACGTCGTACTCCGTCGCGTTCCCGTAGTGGACCGCCGACGCCGGCACCGTATTGTTGTTGATGGGCCGCCGGACGCCGGCGTTGTTGATGCTGTACGGAGGCTCGTCCAGCTGGCTCTCCGGCGGCGAGGTGATGAAGTTGGAGATCTCGTTCATGTCGATCCACAGCCCGTCCACCTCCAGCGTCCGCTGGAAAATGGCGATCTCCTCCGCCCAGAATCGGGCGGCGGCCGGATTCAAGAAGTCAGGGAAGTAGACAGGCCCGGGCCAGACGCTTCCGAGGTAATAATTTCCCCCTCTCTTGATGAAGATGCCTTGTTCCAATCCTCTGAGGAATGTTCCATACGTGTAGTTGACATTAATCCCTGTAGCAATCGATCACAAACATCTCACGAAGTTCTACCGATCGTAACGAATTGCAATTTTTGCAGGAGCTCGATCGATTACCTGGATCGATAATGACTACGTATTTTTGCCCATTCTTGTGAAGGCGATTCACGAATTTCTTCATCTTCTCCGCCGGGAAGTTGATCGGATCGAGCGTGAAAATCTTGAAGGCATCCATGTAATCGATGTCCGTCCACATCACTTCCAGAGGAATTCGAGCTTCAGCGTAGCGTCGGACGACGTCTTCAAGCTCGGAGACGTTCCTGTAGCCGTATCGACACTGGTGGAATCCTGCATCGCGACGAGTTGGATCTATCACGGCGAGCTCTCAAAATTGGATTTTGAAGACGACGGCGTTTAGTTTAGATGAGTTAGTGAACGGACCGAAGGACCAGTACGGCATCGGCGCCGGTCGGCCGATGAGCTCGGTGTACTGGTCCATGACCGCCAGCGGTGACGGCCCGGAGAAGAAGTAGAAATCGAGGACGCCCCCGATAGCCTTGTAGGTGATGTAGGATCCTCCGTAGACGACGTCCATTCCGTTGCTGTTGAGGAGGAGCACGCCGTGGGTGGCTCCCGGCGGCGACGACCTCAGGTCGATGTAGAACGGGTGCGAGCCGTAGAGGTTCTTATCGAGGTTGGCGGCGCCGATGTCGGCGTTCCACAGCGTCAGCGTGTCGTTGGGAGCCAGCCTGAAGGTCCTCTTGGTGTGCTCGCCGAGGCCGTAGAGCGACGCCCTGTCCGCCGGCAGCGACGAGGAGAGCTCCAAGTAGCGGTCCTTGAAGACGAGCGCGGGGAGCGTGGAGAAGAGGACGTCGCCGGAGGAGCGCCGGGAGACGGTGAAGGTAAAGGGGGAGGAAGCGGCGAGCGTGAGCACGAGGTCGGACCCCTCGGCGGAGAAGACATGGCCACCACCGGAGCGGAGCGCGGCCACAATAGTCGACGCCTTGGAGGAGCGAGGGATGACTGAGTCGGGGACTTCCCATCGCCGGCGATCGGCGTCGGTGATTCGAACGCGTAACCGATCACTGGTCTCATAGCTGAATCAATTCGACAACATCGATCAAAAATCCTTAACAAAAGACTTAACGTTGACTATTAGTGGAAGCCGCGAACTAACCTTGCGAAGAGATGGAGGTTTTCGATGTCGGCGCCGTAGACCGGCGATTGTCGGATGAGGTTGAGCTCGGCGGTCAACGCTTTTCCCGACGGATCGTTGTTGACCGATCGGAGATTATATCCATGTCCAGCAGCTTCTCCATCATGAAGAGAAGAACACGTACTGAGGAGGATGAAGAAGAAGGAGAATAGGAGGAAGAAGGAAGAATCCATCGTCTCCGCTATCCTCTCTTGGAAAATATCTACTTATATACTGAATTTAGACTCTTTTTTAGATGGAATAATTTAGATTTAATTGTCATCGACTGTCTACAAACTCGAATTTGTTAGCCTCAAATTGAAGATATGGATTTGGATTGAGCAATGTTGACTAATGGAAAGGATCGAATGAGAAGACAAAAAACACAGCAGGGACTTTTACAAAAGGGCAAAAGGTTACAAACTTTTATCATTGTCTTTTGCTTAAAGTGCATGAGGAAATTAGCCTGTTTCATCTGTGCGTTACATAATTTGAGTAATTTATTCTTTAGAAAAGAAAGTATTAGCAAAGGAAAAACAAAAGAAAAGAAAGCTTAGAATATGAAGAAGCAAGGATAATGGTATTTGTTTATTGTTGACCCAACTGATTTGATTTGCTCTCCTTATTTTCTCACTGTCGTTTTTCAATAGAACATGGCTTTGCTATGTACCTTGAGAGTTAGCTCTTCGAATTTCAGTGTTTAACTTATCTTCAGTCGCGCTCAGCTCTTCCCGTGGAGGTCATGGATGCATGCATCGTGTTGACTGAGGATGAGGGTGTGTCTAGAACAGATGGTGCGTAAGAGGATATGTTCACTTTGTCAACCTTGTTTTTGCTTTTAATTTTAAGGTCCATGAAGTCATTAATGGCACCAGGCTTTGTGATCTCCACAGAGTTCACATCCTTTTCACCAGTCAGCATACTGACAACAGTCGACATTGAGGGCCGAAGATTCATGTCATCTTGTGCACATAGCAGTCCAACCTTCAAGAATTTAGGTGCTTCTTCAGCATTTAACTCATCTCTCAAAGAAGTATCTATGATATCCAGCAGCTTGCCAGATTCGTATAACGCCCACGTTTGCAAGACGAGAAGCCCATTTGTGATTTCTGGGGTCTGTACAACAGCAAACCATATTTTAAGATTTAGGTCAATCAATTCATCATTATAGAGGAACTTATTTTTATCTAAGTTGTCTTACATTCAATTGCATACAAAGATAATTTGCAAGGAAGAAGCAAAATAGCTTAATTGTGCACAAAGAACAAATAACTCAGTAGATTAAAACACTTCTAAGTAACAGAATTCATAGGTCATGTTTCTAAACCATTTATTCACTCAGCAGATTTCTTTACCCAAAAAACTGACAACGACGACAACAAGCAAATTATGGAGCTCTAGCTACTTGTGGTCGGTTATTCTACTGAAACAAGAGATGAGGCTACATTATTAAGGGAAAGAAAGCACAGACAGTGTTGAGTTCTCTTGTTTCACAATCATAATTCAAGAAATTTCCACACTAAAGTTACCCTTAAGTGACTTTGAACTAAACTTATCATAACATATTTCCTCATTGAGATTCAATTTTAACCAAAATTTAAGCCCGGCCTAGATCTACCAGACCTAGAAACGGTAAAGAACTCCAGTCCTAATGCCATGGGCATAGCAATATACATAGCCTACCCTAATTCAACTGATACATTGTATTATCTAGATGGAAAATGGATAAAACTGATTTTCTGCCAGAAAAAAATGACAAAAGTAACCTAAATCTTTATATGTAATTGACTCTAAGTTCTAGCTGAAATAAGAAAGTGTGGCATTCCCATTTGGCCAAGCTAGTTCAAAGTGTCACAACGGGACTCTCAGAATATGCTCCCAACTAACCCAAGTATAGATAGACTTTAGGATAGATGAGAGGGGAAATTTTTTAGCTCTACACCAATAATAATTATCCACTTGAAGTGATCCATGTAAGTGACAAACTTACAGACCTTTGCCTGAGCTGCTGCGATAGAGTAGGTAGGAAGTCTGATCATCTACCTCCTTTCTCTGCCTCAAACCTGGATTGCAAGTGGCTTTGAGTATATGTATTCGTTCACTCAATAGGACTAATGTATGCAATGGAGCTGCTAAAGATAATTAACAAGCAACCAATAGTCGATTGACCCCAAAATACTATTAACATGGAGGTTGAGGAATCAGCATAGTAGGACAAAACACGATTATGAAAGGACAGTATTCTATATATACTGCCAAATGAGGTCGGGAGAGAGAGTGTGTCTTGGTTTTAACCAAACAAGTCCAAATATAAAATTCAGTAAGCTCCAACACAAATTCAATATAACGCGTGTAAACACAAACCAATATCCTTTTCTTAGTTGGTCATACCCAACAATTTGAACATAAAACATTATCCAAGATAATTACTAAAGGATCTTATTTAGCGTATCAGGGTTTCAAGATAATTGTGTTAATAGTTTAAACAGGCACACGATGCAAACTTTGACAACATAATGAGCAAACACCAGGAGAGTGTTTCACTTTGAGTTTTGTAAACATAAACTTATGAAAATATAGAGTTTCTCACGCGTGCAATGCTTCAGTGTCATTTTCAAAACCAGTTGCAAGAAACTGTGAACTAGTGTGTCCAACCTAAACAGAATCGCCAAGACAAAGATCAATCTTTCAGAAACAACAAAATTGTTTACTGGAAAATTTACTTTTGTGCAACTCGAAGTCACCATCCATTTTATATTTAATTTATATACTTCTCTTACCCTTTCAAGAAGATTTTGATCTTGATAAGGTAGTCGTGTGTTCGTGTTGCATCTTCCACTGACAATCTCCAGCAGAAGAATGCCATAACTGTAAATATCTGACTTCCTTGTCACTTGTCCACGAATGGCGTACTCAGGTGCCAAGTATCCTCTGCACAAAGAAAGTGAAGATTTGTGAGCCCACTATCAAAGTAGGATGACATATGCCACTGGCCTGATATTATTATGCAGCGAAAATTATGTTTGTTGCAAGGGCCAGCCTCAAATAACAGTTTAGATTTCTCAAATTGGAGTTTCTCAATTGGAGTTCATTGATGGCAGATACTTGCATATACTACATCAAGCATGGGTTGGCTTTGCATTTCCTGCAAATAGATCAAAACTATTTCAGAAAAGAGGACACCTACATTGTTCCAGCCACTCGAGTACTGACATGTGTTATATTTGCTGGTAGAAGCTTTGCTAAACCAAAATCAGCAATTTTTGGTGTTAGATCCTTATCAAGAAGAATGTTGCTTGCTTTAATATCTCTGTGAACTATATGTGGCTGCACTTCTTCGTGAAGAAATGCAAGCCCACGAGCAACACCAACACAAATTTTGACTGTTGATCTCCAGTTGAAATAAATGTTATTGCGGTTGGAAGCTGAAACAAAGCAGGAACCAGAACATTGTTATGTGCTATAAAATGAGAATCTGGCTGATAGTCTGATAGTAAGTCAAGACATGAATGCTAATATAGAAAAACATAAGAAATGTATTAGGTACCAAGAAGGAATTGTGCGAGGCTATTGTTCTCGAGATAGTTGTAAACAAGAATTCTGTGAGATCCCTCTACACAGCAGCCATACAGCTTGACAAGATTGTCATGAATTATGCCAGAGATTGCTGTGATTTCAGTCAGAAACTCGCGTGCTCCCTGCTTTGACTCGGAGGAGAGCACCTTTACAGCAATAGCTTTTCCATCTCTAAGTCTTCCCTATATCAATGAACTAATATTAAAGGTATGTTTCTAAAATTAATAGCTTTGATCAAGTCTACAATCTACAGAAATTAGTAAATCACCTTATATACTGAACCAAAACCTCCCTCTCCAATTTTGTTAGCTGGATTAAAATCATCCGTTGCATTTTGCAGTTCCTTGAAAGTGTAAATTGCAAAACTTTCAAATCCAGGAACGTCTGAAAAAAATAAACATGTCAAGCTTAAAAGATTTGAAAGGTGGAATAAGCTATTCTTAGTATCAAAGGAAATGAGTTAAAATGAAAGGACAACATCAAGTTAAGTAGCATAAAAACATCAAGAATATGTTACCTTCACTAAATTGAATATGTTGCCGGCGTGAAGTTGCTTTCCTCCTAAATATGCAAGCAAAGCAAGCCATCACTGAATGATTTATTTATCAAGTTTGTTTTTTTAGAGATGTAGATTCCTGGAGATAACAGTCAAGAGTTCTCTGCAAGAGCAGACATAAGTGAGGGAAATATGGCATGGTAAGTTTAAGAGCTAAGACCAGCCAAGGTCATAGGTGCACTTATGTATTAAAAACAATAACATACATATTCCAACCATTTGTCAAAGCTTGTAAATCACCTTATATACAGTCTGACATCATTGAAATATAAAAAAAGATCTGTAGAGTACCAAAGCATGTGGCCAAAGTCAACAAAGATGTTTGCACGGAATGAGCCACCAAAAGTCAATTAAGTGATAAACTATTCTTCTGCATAGTAAATTGATAAGCCGTCGGTAAAAATTATCAATACTGTTTCTACTGTTTGGACTAGAGAATTCATGCTGTCTCCTTTTGTGAATCCAACATAACAACAAAGATCAAAACATACCATGATAATCTGATCCTAAGATTTTCTTACGCCGGAAAAGAATTAATTTTTAAAAAGATGAAACTTAGTCAAACTTATTCCGGCTCTATTGACTGCAATATCCTCTCCATACATAAACCTAATTCGGACTCAACAGATGAAAATCGTGCACTGATAAACTAAGCAAATTTTATTGATGGAGAACGGAGGGGGAAAAACACTTTTGAACACAGAAGCGGAATTTACCTGGAAGCTGAACACACGATGAAATGTCTTCGAATCAACTACGCAAGCTACCTCCTCCCTCCCAGAAGAGGGCGCCCCCATGCGCTGCCTTCTCACTCCCGTAAATCGCCATATCAAAAATCGATGGGGGATGAGAAGCACCGAGGAATCAGGAAATAGCAGCTCGATCGTAGAGAGCCGAGACCACCGGGGAGCGCCGACGAGAGGGAGGAGAGAGAACCGCTGCCGTCTACGCGAGCAAGAAGCCCGATGGTAGCGTTTTATATCAACCGCCGTGGGAACCAGAGTTCACGAATCGTTTGACCGAGCCGCCGATTTTGATCCGCGTGAACCCGGTCTGACTCTCGTTCAATCCGAGTCCAGTCTTTGAAACGATGACCCAGTCTAATAAATAACAAATTATTTATTTATTTATTCCATTTTACTTTCTTCACAATTTTATTTATTTATTTATTTTACTAAGAGGGGCAAATGTTGAAAATGATATTTTGAAAAAAAAAATAAATATACTTTTCCGAAACTATAAAAGTCAGGCGTTTGTTTTGAATATTTTAAAAAAATTAACTAAAATTATTCAAATATTACATCTGAATATTAGCACGGTTTAGATAATTAATTAATTATCCATGTGAAACCCGTTAAGGTCATTTCTATTTTCTTTAAATGGTGAGTATTTGATTAATTCACTATTAATTTTATATATTTTTAAATATTATATTAAATAAATTTAATTAATTCAATATTAATTAAAATAATTAATTTTTAATTTTAATTCGATTTAGTTACTTAATATTAAATAAATTTAATTTGAATCCTTTAATTTAAACAAATGGACTGATGGGTGAATGAGTGTAAAAAAAATAAAATAACTACCTAAGTAAAAATCTGTTATCCATATAAAAAGTTAGTTACTGAGTAAATGATTGACTTCTTGTTTTCAAAATGCGCCTTGTTTCTTTGTTAATTAAATGTTCCTTAAGATTTACAATTTTTAAAATTTTATATTATGCAAAGTAAAAGGAGTATTTTAAAGAAATCTATTTCAAACATGCTCCATTCTCCGTGTATAAAAAAAATAAAAACACTTTTTGATGGGCAATCCACCAGGATTGACCTCGCACCATTAAGCTGGTGAATCATTTAGTGATTTATTTTGATAACCGATTAAAAATTTTAGTGAGACTAAATTGATCATTTTGAAAATAGTCAACGTAAGATAAAATGTCAATTAAAAAAAATAAGAAAGAGAATTGGAAAAAAAAAAGAGACTTAAAACAGTGAAATTTTAATATCTATTTGATAAAAAAATAAAGAAAATAAATCATAAATAAAAAATATAGCGTCTTGGTTCTATTAAATTTAAATTTTATCACATGTAAATTTAAATTTTCTATCTAAATTGAGTTGAATATATATAGTGAGGCTTGTGGGCTAACACAATTCATATCAAAGTGTTGCTTGCTAAGAGTATCTTTAACAAGAGTTCTTTCGAACTCCCACTGGTGAGCTGGCAGGAAAGATAAACCTTCTACTCATAGTGGGAGGGAGGTTCGTCCCTCTAACAACGTTGTAGAGAGGTTCCATTGTTAAAAAAATTTTAATTATTTTTTAAAATATTTTTTATTAAAATGGTTGAGTTCAAAAGACATTGAAGAAGAAGATATATTGACCACTGGCTAATTTGGTAGCCGTTGTTTAATGTTTAATTTTTTTTATAAATATATCACAAACTCTTTTTTTCATTCATCTCTTCATTCTCTATTTCTTTCATCCTCTCATTCTCTATTTATATTATAGATAGATTAAAATTTTAATACTTCTTTTACCAATCTTCTAAACTTTTTAAATGCAGATGAAAATACATCTTCTAAAAACACTCGCATTTCTCCAAGTGTCCAATATCCTTGATTTTTTCTCTCACACGTAATATTTCTAAATTTTTAAAATATTTCATATGTTTCACAAGGTCTTCCAAATTTTTTAAAGTTTTCAAAATTTTAGGAATTCCATTTAGAATAACACTGGTGCCCTAGCTTCATTTGGTATGTATCCACTCCAATATTGGTCAGCCATGAGCAACCAATTTGGAATGCATTATCTGCCTTTCGTATTTTCACCTTCTCAACCATTAGTCATGTTTTCTAATGAAGTAAGAAGGGCTACTATCGACTTATCTATCAACGACAAAGAACCTCTAACGTCATCGTCTATTCCAACATCCAAGTGACCACCACACTCATCACAAGAAGAGCATGAAGTCCAACCGGAGAAAGATAATTTGAAATGAAGATTTTGGTCTCTCGATTAAAACATGTCCTTGCGAAGTCATGGGCAACTATCAACACCGATGTAGTCATTGGCAATGACCAGAAGGATCAAATTTTTTAAAAACATATAGCTGATTACTACAATAAGTATCGACCAATTGGAACTATGAAGGGAAATTATGACGTGCTAAAATCACATTGTTATAAGTTTACGCCGATGGTAAATGAATTTTCTACAACCTATAATAATTTGTATACTCATCGTCAAAGCGGATGGAGTGAGGAGAATGTGTTGGAGAATGCACTAAATATGTGGAAAGCCAAGAATAATAACAAAGATGTCAAGAATATGCAT
>JBBPFQ010966959.1:0-11089 GCA_037974815.1 Kaempferia elegans
TTCAAGGAATATTACAGCTCTAGGAGTCAGAAGTAAATTTGGTTTACAGGAGGCATTGATGGATTAATTAAACCAAAGTTATCTACCTAAGAAAAACCTCTTCATCTTCATCTTCTTGCACATTGAGGATTAAGTGACAATTAAACCTCCCAATAAAGCTCTTCGTTCCGTACAATAAATTTGGTTTTCAAAGAGTCATAAGATTAATGTTGTACAATAAATTTGGTTTTTAAAGAGTCATAAGATTAATGTTGTCTTTAATGTCTTCTTTAATGTTGGTGTGTTTTACAAGTCATTCAAAAGTGTATAAAAGGAGAAGAACATGTATTATTTTAGCAGGGTAGTAAAAACCAAACAACTTAGCTTCCTCTTAATCTTCTTTCTCCTCTAAATATACTCTATTCCTTGGGAAATCTACCTTAATCTGTGAGGGTAGGCTTGTTGGAACTATGGTGCTGCTAGACTTAAACTAAACAAACAATACAGTAGTTTTCGCTTATAATGAAAGAGACTGACTTCACTCACTACAGGAGACCTTATCTTGACTTACTAAGGAGACTTGACCTTGACTTGACTCAACAGAGTCATCCAATTCATTTTCCAAAAAAAAAAAAAAATCTAACTTACTTCCGCACACAATTGAAAGGACCTTCTGTGTGTGTATATATACATGCTAGGTATGGTTTTTTTCTTCAACTTATGATTCAATCAAGCTACTCTTCCATAATCAGTACTAGTCTATGGCTTTTAGTTGTGGTTGCAAGAGCAACTCTAGTTCCTCAACACATGCTACTTTCTTCCTAATCATCTTATTGTTTGTCACTGGAGCATGTTGTGACGATCATCCACCTGTGTCTAACAGGAGCAATTGCTTGGAGAGTGAAAGGAGAGCTCTTCTTGCCATCAAGTCTGACTTGTATAAATCTGACTACGTTTACTGGCTTTCTTCTTGGACTGGTTACGACTGCTGCAATTGGCGAGGAGTTTCTTGTGATAACACCACCAACCATGTCATTAGGCTTGATCTTCACTACCCAATCGATCAATATAATTTATTTCCAGAGAAAAGTAAGGTAAATCCTTCCTTGTTTGAATTGAAGCAGTTAAAATATCTGGATTTAAGCTTCAACAACTTCGACTCAACCGACATGCCCAGTATGATTTCCTCGCTTGTCCATTTGGAACATCTTAACCTTTCCAGTGCCAACTTTAATGGATTAATTCCACAACAACTAGGCAATCTCACAAGCTTGATATGTTTGGATGTGTCAGATAATGGTTTTTTTGGACGTATACCGGATTCTTTGGGCAACCTCACTGGCTTAATACAATTGGATTTGTCATCTAATGAATTTTATGGGTGTCTACCAAGCGTTTTGGGTAATCTCATCAATTTGGAGGAATTACGCCTATTTGATAACAATATTTCTTGTCAAATACCAGAAACCATTGGCAGACTTCACAACTTGATGCATTTTGATGCTTCAAAGAATAACTTGATGGGACAACTACCATCGAGTTTGGGCGATCTATGCAACTTAGAGTATTTGGATTTGTCCCATAATAATATTGGTGGAGAACTAACAAACCTACTTGATGGTTTGTCTAAATGTCCACAAGGCTCCAAGTTACAACACTTTGTAATGAGTGGCAATATGCTCACTAGGTCAATCCCATCCAGTCTCGGGCAATTAACTCAACTGAAATTCCTGAATATCTCATTCAATTCATTACAGGGCAATATGACAGATGCTCACTTTTCCCAGCTCACCAATTTAACCAGTTTGGATATATCTTATAACTCTTTGAATTTGATTTTATCAGATGATTGGCTTCCACCTTTTCATGCTGAGATTATTGATATGAGCTATTGTTATTTGGGAACTACATTTCCTTCTTGGATTCGCACTCAAACAGCTTTGTCAAAACTCTTTTTATCTGGAGTTGGACTTTATGGAAATATTCCAGGTTGGTTCTCAGACTTCATTTTCAATAATTCAGATATTTATCTCGATGTAAGCTCAAACAATTTGAATGGTCCGATACCTTCTAGTCTCTCTTTTATCATGGAATTATCAAATAACTTCTTTGAAGGAGCAATTTCATTGAATTATACACATTCGGGAATCGTTCAAGAATTAGACTTGTCTAATAACCATATCAATGGTAGTTTGGCTGCCTTCTTTTGTGATTTCACTGTGTTAAAGATACTACACCTATCCAACAATTACTTGTCGGGCGAGGTCCCAAATTGCAATGGGTCATATCCAAATAGTTTGCACTCTTTGCACATGAACAATAACAATTTGTCAGGGCTGTTTCCTTCTGTCTTAAAAAATTGTGATGAATTAGTAACTCTTGATCTTGGTGGAAATAAATTTTCTGGTGAAATACCAAATTGGGTGGGATGGAGCTTCCCGTCGCTAAAGTTTCTTCGTTTGAGCTCAAACTCATTCGATCATGCTATTCCTGCAAGTATAGTAAATCTTACTTCCCTCCAAGTTTTAGATCTTTCGTTCAACAATCTTATTGGCAGTATACCTGCCTCTATCTCAAATTTGAGTTCTATGACTGTGAAGCAAAATTATACTGATCTATTGTATGTTTGGAGCCACCATGGTGGCAAAATAAAAAAAGTTTGGAGCCACCAGAATTCTGTGTGTTGTGGTACTTACTATAGCAGATGTAGGACTAGAGTTAGCCATGACGTGCCTAGAGGCGTGCTAAATCCAAATGATGATATGAGACCCTATCGTTATGGTGATATGAGACCCTATCGTTGTGATTCTTACTCTCAGATTGAGGATCGCCACGTGTTACATAGCTTCAAGGATGACATTATAATAACTGCAAAAGGGTTAACCAATGAATACACTAATGCTCTTAGTGCAGTGTCAAGCATAGACTTGTCAAACAATGAGCTTTCTGGTGAGATTCCAAAAGAGATCACGAAGCTGCATGGATTGTACTTCCTCAACTTATCCAGCAACCATTTGATAGGAAGGATTCCAGGAAATATTGGTGCCATGAAGGAATTGGAGTCTCTTGATTTGTCGATGAACTATCTCATGGGAGAAATTCCTGCGGAACTATCTACTTTAAGCTTTCTAGAATCCTTGAATCTCTCACACAACAATTTATCAGGAAGAATCCCAACAGGAGGTCAATTGTCAACCTTCAATAACTCAAACTATGTTGGCAATGAGGGCCTTTGTGGTGTGCCACTTCCAGAGTGTCCCGGTGATGAAGCTAATCATTCACCATATCAAGCAGAAGATGATGACAAGCTTGAAAGAATTCTGGATTATGCTATTATTGTTATGGGATTTATAGTTGGATTCTGGGCGTATTTTGGCGTAATATTCATGAAAAAGACCACAGGGATTACTCTCTTTCGGATGGTGGATAAGATGTATGACTGGATGTATGTGCAACTCTCGCTGAAGTTTAGAAAGCTGAAATTGAAATGGCAAAAAAAGAGTTTAAGCACTTGAATTTTCGAGGAGTGAAGAGGCATTGCTTCTTAATATAGTTGGTCATATTTAGTTGTGAATGTTATTGTGTAGGATGAAAGCGTGGTGTGAAATTGTGGTGAAGATAGCTGATCACATGGTGTGGTGATGTTATCCTATGATGTAATTTAAGATTTTGAACATCTTTATGTAATGGTCATTTTGGTAATCAATAATCAGGAAACATATTATGTATTATATTTGCAGTACTTTTTTGTGTGTCATTAACTAATTACTTGTGAAGTTATTTATTTTAGTCCTCACAAGAATCTAAATGTTAATAGTACAAAATAGTAAGAAAAAAAATCTAACTGAACTCAAAACATAACAAAACAATCTGATTAGAGGACATGCTGTGATTAAGTTTAGATCAAATGGTTGAAATAGATCCATGCATTTTCTCCAAACCTACCTTTGTGGTTTCTGCAGTGCACCACCATGTATCCTGGCGCAGTTGATTCATGCAAGAGTGTTGTTGTCAATAGACTTGGAATCGATTCCCAACGGAAATAAAATGTTCCGCTAGTTGCCTAAATCCCTCTTTACATGCGTTGCTGAGCAAAATTCCTAGTGATTTATCTCCCTTTCAGACAATGGAGGAGACACCTTGGAAGGGTTGCTGAGGTGAAGATTTCATGTTTTACCACCAATATTTATTTGTACAACCCAAATAGACGAAGAGTAGTTTATGTAAGTAACCCAGGTTAGTTTTGATGTGATCAACAAAGTTAAGTTAGGTCTTGTATATTTGATTCTTGTGTCTAACTGTGCAGGAGCTTAGTGTTGGGACCTTTGCCACCGGGGGGCGAATACGCTGGTCACCCAAATTGTTCGTCTTTCTACCAGGGTTAGTGCACAGGAGGAAAACCAAACAAAACAAGAAAACTAACCCTAGAAGATAATAAAGAACACACGCAAACCTAACACATTTATGTAACATGGTTCGGAGATAACACTCCTACTCTACAGTTGTCCGTAAGGTGGACGATCCCGATCCTTCAGTGGATGATTCCTTGGAAACCTCTAGCTAGCTCATGTAGCTCCTTGTGGATGGAAAAGTCTATTTCGTCACACTTCCGAAGCCCTTCCGAAACCTCTCGGATGCACACTCACACACTTGAGCTCAGTAGACTACTAATAGACTTTACTCAAGTCTATTTCGTCAACCTTGCTCAAGGTTCTTGAGCTCTCTTAAATAGAGCTCGGGTAGAAACAGTCCGACACCAGTCGACTTATAAGTATTACAATTGACTAGTCTCATGTGGCAATATGACAGTTACACTCCAACGGCTCATTACCAGTCGACTGCTATAAAAGTACCAGTAGACTGCTCCAGACACCAGTGGACTGCCCTTCATGGGCTAAGCGAACAGAAACATTCTGTTCGCTCCCAGTAGACTGCACAGCCGACTCACCACTAGTCGACTAGTACATTCACCAGTCGACTAGTCAAAACTCTATCCTGGGTTTTACCCCTGAGTATAATTCTCTCAGCACTCGTCCTCGCCCGACCAACCTAGACCTAGCCTTCAAGTTATCTTCCTTCAGCCTTGCGTCCCTCTGACGCTCTCCATCCTTCACGTTTTACCTTCTAGATGCTTCCATCGACCTCGATCCTTGTTGTCGGATCTTCCTTTGCCAAATCTCACTTGAACTCACACTGCCAAGGCTCCCCTTTGAACTTACATCGCCAAGTCTCTACCTGAACTTCACTTGTTGTACTAGTATCCTACATACTCACAATACATATCAAATACAACAATAAATCTAACTTAAACTTTTTCCCAAACATCAAAAGCTATGGCACCTAGATTGTTCTAATACTTAGAAGCACAAGAAATCGAGCGGAAGATGCAGTGGACGAGAAGGATGACACAGAAAACGAGTCAACGAGCTCGGTGCGTTTGATGGACGAGAAGCTGCGGAAGAGTACACCAGCGGACGAGAAGGATGTGCGCGGTGTATCAGAGGGACGAGAAGCCGAGGAGGAAGTCTGCTCAAGGAGAAGGTCAGGTTGAGTTCGGGTGAGCTCAACTCTAGATAACTGGAGCATCACCCACACGAAGAAGACCAGCTAGAGACTAATCTACCTTGTGGAAGGTGCCTCCAACGAGCTTTGAGGTGCTCTCGTGCCTGTGTGTGAAATGCACCTCTAAGCTTTCTGGAGGCGCCCTCAAAGTCTCATGGAATGCGCCTTCAATGCCCGTTAGCCGAAGATAAAGTTTTATCTTCAGCGGATAAAACTTAAATCTATTGAAGGCACCTTGCACCTACTTGAAAACGCCTCCGAGCAATGGATAGATTTTTTCAGGGGTTATAAAAAGACCCCTGGAGTTAGAAATCAACAACAAATGAACTACAAGTCTTGTAATCACTTCCTAGTCTTTCTTGTGAGCTGTCAACATCTGTAAGAGGCTACTCCACTTTCAACAAAGGAGTTTCTCTAGTGGAGCACTTTTAAAGCTTTGGATTAACAACCATTTAGGTTGTAACCAAGTAAATAGACGGTCCTCTTACTTTTATTTCTTTAATTGTTTAGTTTTATTATTGTTTGATATAATTGTGCTACTCTAATCAAGTCAAAGATCGAGAAAGGGTTTGAATTTTATTTTGTAGGCAATTCAACCCCCTCTTACCGACCTCCGCTTTACCAACAATTGGTTTCAGAGTCTAACCGCTTCAGAAGGACTAACTGCCGACTGAAGTAATAAAACAATGGTCAGACCTGTATGTCCCTTTAGTGCCGGTTGGAGGAGTTAACTTAAATCTGAAAATTAAATCTAACACCTTTCTCAAGCACAATTTAAGCAAAACAAAACACAAATAAGATTAGAACAAAATGCTAAAATAAAAGAGGTAGACTCAGTCATTTTACTTGGATCGCGATTAGATATCGCTACTCCAAGGCAGTGGAAGCGTAATATCAATCTCCTTCGGTGAAGGCGGAGAAACTTCTTACAGTAGTTGAAGAACAGAAACTCTAAAGCGTGATTATTGTTGGGACCTATACGCCCGGGCTAGAGGGGGGTGAATAGCCCGTCACCCCCAAATCGTCGCGTCTTCTTCCTACAACGTTAGTATGCAGCGTAATATACTAAAAACAAATACTAACAAGAAGAAAAGACACCTCAGATTTGTTGACTAGGGTTCGGAGATAAAGCTCCTACTCCCCGAGTTCTTAAGGCGAACCACTCATCTATCCTTCAGCGGATGAGACCCCGGAACCTCCGGCTAGATCGTTGTCGCTCCTTGTGGGTGGAGAAACCTCGCCACAAACTCTGGACGCAAGATCGCACTGAGACTACTAATCTGAAGTTCTCTACTTCAAATTTCGTCAACCTAAGCAAAGCACACAAGATTTGCTTAAATAGATAAGGCTGAAACAAATCAGCCCCGACGCCAGTCGCCTGCTCCTAGGGGCAGGCGACTGCTCTACTCACAGCGCTACTTGTAACGGCTAGTTTCTGCGCACGAAAAGCCAACGGCTATTTAGAGCAGTCGACTGCCGCTCGATTGGTCACTCGACCAAACTTTCTTAGAATATTATAATTGCTAAACATAAATAGTAATTCCACTAATCATATATTGGGAAATAATGATTTATAATACTATGCTTATATGTTAGGATAATAAGAAATACTTATGGTAATACCATATCATTAACATATTACCTACAATTATTCTATTAAATCAGAATAATATAATATAAAGTTATAATGTATGGATAATACTAATTGGCTAATTATTTATTACATATAGAATATTTACGTAATATTAATGCCATTATATGTGACTATAGCATGTTAATGGTATAATCATTAACATGCTATAATAGTATTATGTAATCCGTATACTATATTACTATATAGTATAGTAATATAGTATAATAGCTATGTTAAGTATTGTTATATCCATGCTAATTAGTAACTATTTCAATAAATTATGTACAATATTTATTATGTTAACTTATAATTATAATGAATAATTATATATTGATTATGGAACTATGGTGGCATTAATAGTTATAATTTGGATTATAATTATTATACTTGGCTAATCATAGCTATTTAATAATTAATATTTCAAGTGTATAAGGTAATATATAATAGGGAGAATTATTATAAGTTATCCATTAGATAACTATAATAATTGCGATAATATTATAGTACTATATAACTGCCATTAATAATGTATCTAGGTTATTAATAATAGATTAGTAATATTTGACCCAATTATAACTATTATAACATTACATATTATTCACGTAATCTATTATTATATTACAATAATAATGTGAATGATTTTATTATAAAAGTAAACTGCTCATTGTAAAATAATTACAATATCATAATAAAAGATACAATATTACTAATTATAATATTGTAATATATGGTATTAGGCCGATTCGTTATTAGCTATAATTATGGAAAATTGATACTATAGTTATGTACTATTATGCTATTAATAGTGAAGTTATACATTTGTTATATAATCATTTGCTAGTAAATGAATTCATATGACTAATATAGCATAATATAACTTATAATTATTAAGTTTAACGTATAATAATTATAGTATTCTCCACAAATTATAGTTAAAAGTTAACTAATTAATTATGTATAATATTATCATATCAATATTATTATAATTATTAATATTGCTTATGTTCCTATTCATTATCTGCTTGTTTATAACTATTAGTATATTAGGGAATAATTAACAAATATTAATTATTATTGTAATATGTTAAATTAACATATTATATATTATTAATTTGCTATTAGCAGGATGTTTCAAGTAATTAACTAATTATGTTATTATTATATGAGGATAAATTATATTAATAGTAATGTGCATATTATATGTTATTATTATATGAGGATAATATTCCTACTATTAAATAATTATTTCGCTAATAAGTATTGTATATTATTAATCTGTGTTTCCTATTAATTATAATCACAGTGCAACTAATTAGCACTGGTACTAATAGTATAAATTTAATAGTATGCTTATTTTTAATATAGTTATTACATATTCATTAATACTATCATAATTAAGATAGGATAATATTATATTGTTACTTTGGATTATTTGCTTTGTATTACGACACATTACACCATTGCATAAGTACTAGCTGCAGGGTTTTGCTTAGGGACAAGCAAAAGTTTAAGTCTGGGGGTGTGTTGAGCGTAGAATATACCTATTATTATGCATCATAATTGCTCAATATCAATGTGCTTTGATTGTATATATTTTGTGCATTTATACCCTCTTTTACGCTCATCTTAGTATTATTGCACCATTTGGTTCGGAGATCTGCTTTTGTGCAAAATGTCGTGCAGGAGCGCGTTTTTCGAGCATTTTGGAGCATTTGGACAAACTATCAGAAGAAGAGGAGCATGAACAGTGGAACGTAGATTAACGGCATGGGACAAGTGCTTTGAAGCTTGGAGCAAGGCTTGGGCACGGCCGTATGGACCATACACGGCCGTGGCAAATCAGCAGAAGAAGTCTTGCACGGCCGTGTGAAATCTCACACGGGCCGTGTATGGCCATTCCAGAATCTCCAGAAGCAACCCACCACTAGCCGTGTATCTTTACACGACCGTGGAGCAATATTCCAGAAGCAACCCAGCACTAGCCGTGTATCTTTACACGGCCGTGGAGCAATAATCCAGAAGCAACCCAGTGCAAGCCGTGTAGCCTTACACGGCCGTGGAGATAATTCACAGAAGCAATCGAGGGATGGCCGTGTGACTTCACACGGTTGTGCGAGCGTCTCCATAACCCAGTTCACATGGTCGTGTGAACCGCACACGGCCGTGCGACGTGACTGTGCGAAGCGGTTCAGCTCAACTCTATTTAAAGGGAGCTTTCCCTCTCTTTTTGGGGAGGTTCCACTCTTGGTGGGGTGCTGCCAATTTGAGGTCCAAGGTGTTTCCACGTGCTTCGGAGTGCGGATTCAAGGCTACGATGAGGAGATCTTGGAGGATTAGCAAGGACGATGAGGAGAAGAAGGTTCTTGGTATCTTATATTTCCTATCTTGACTCATGTGGCGAGGTCTTCTCTTTTCCTCTCTCTTCTTTGTATTTTTCTCCATGATTTCTGAGTAGAGTCCGAATTTTAGGTGTGTTTTGTGATTTGTATGAGAGGAGTGAATGGTATTCTTGTAGATTGGTTTGTATCCCTCCTTCGTGAGGATTTCTTGGATTATTTCATGTATAAACCATGTAATCTTTCAGGCTTGCACATGAGATGTTTGTAGGAATGTGTTCTTGATGAGATTTGTGTTCTTGTATTGTATTCTTGCATATCTTTCTATATGTTTGATAGTGCACTATGGATTTGTATGGGTTGTTATGTTCTTGAATTAAAAGCTTATGTGCATGGCTTATATGTGATATATAATGGATTTCTAAGGCGGATTAGTATTCCGTAGACACGTGTGGAAGGGGCTCGGTGAAAGAGAGACATCTCTCCTCATTGTGTCTACGGAGGAAATCCCATTAAGGAAGAACAATGACCATGTGACACTCACATGGTCATGTGACATACAATTCAGCTGTGTGCACTTGGAATAGAATGAGGCCTTACACAACTGTGTGAACCTCACACGGCCATGCCACTCAAACAGATTGGAGCCCCACATAGCCGTGTGACACTCACACGGCAGTGTGACTTAAAATGCAGAGTTCTCCAGATTCCAGCCCTACATAGCCATGTGACCTCCACATGGCCATGCGAGATTCCCCAGATTCAAGCCACACATGGCCGTGTGGATACACACTACCGTGTGGCCGCCTGTGCGTGCTTGTGATGAAGAACATGAAAGCATACAAATCTGTCCAACCTGCGGACCGAAAGGAAAACGAGCATAACTTCTTGCTCGGTTGGAGATTATGGGTCTATGACTACAAAAAACAAAGATAACTTCAAGATCTACATAATGGTTTAGGTTTCACAGCATTTCTAGATTCAAGCCCTACGGGGCCGTACGTTTTATGAACGGCCGTGTGAAATCCAGGCTGCAGCGCGGACCGTTAGTAAAACGACCATAACTTTGTGCTCGGTTGGACTTTTGGGGTAATTCAAGTTGAAGAATTTAAAGGACTTCAAGATATACAACTTTCATAGAGCCTAGAGTACCTCACATGGTCGTGTGAAGCCACATGGCTATGTGAAATCCCGTCTAAAATAGGGCAGGTCTATAAATAGGGGTCTTTCCCCCCTTTCTTGCATCTTTGGCTTGAGGCTTTGCCCCTTGTCTTGGGGGAGGAGGTTTCACCCCTTGGGTGAACCACCTAAGGTCCAAGGGTGATTCCAAAAGTGATCAGAGGATCCAGAGCATGGATCTGTGCGTTCTTCGACGGCGACGACGATCTTTGGGAGATTCTCGGAGCGAAGGATTAAGATAAACATTCTTGTGTCATCTCCTCTCCTTTCTTGGAAGTTTTTGATGCAAGATTCTTTCCTCTCCTTCTTCCTTCGGTTTCTTTCCATGGATCTTGAGTAGATCTCCGTGTTCTTGAGTGTGGGTGTAGTTGTGAGAGGATGATTGGATGTAATCTTGTAA
>JBBPFQ010967067.1:0-21823 GCA_037974815.1 Kaempferia elegans
ATTTGGTAAATCTAAAAGTGTGGTGCGCGATTTGGTAAATATGGATTCTCAGGTGCGCGATTTGGTAAAATGCCGTACCATTTTTTTACTTAAAATTATTTAAATAAAAGATAATAATTCAATGATTATTTATTAAAAAGGTCTTCGATTATAAGATTTATTATTCTGCAGGGGTTTGTTTATATCATTTGTTAAATAAAATAAATATGCGCTTTTTATTTGTACGTCGTTTCTATTGGAAGAAATATTTGACTCTATGGAGAAGTTGGAACATTCAACAAAAGCCCACTGAATTATTTAAAATTATTTTGAAGGAAAAAGTCAAAGTGAGTTAAGTAAGCAATGATCTCATCACCTCCACAATTTGTCTCGTATAATTTGTTTAATAATAAAAAAAAAAAATTAGAAGGATAATGAAATTAAATAAATAAAATAGTTTATATTTGTATGATAAAATTTGAGTTTCTTATCTTTATTAAATTAAATAAATATTGTACTGTGGATAAATTAATTTAAATTTTATTTCCTTAAATTATTTACTTTTTAAGTTTGTATTATTTAATTTTTTATTGTCAAAGCTACTACAATTACATCCGAAAAAAAATTAGGATAAAAATGAAATAAAATTCTATTTTAATATTCTTTTGAATGAACTGTTTTTTGAGGAACCCAAAAAGAAAAGATCTTTTTTATTTTTTTACCCATGAAATTAAATTGTAATAAATCCGTTTTATTTTTTAAAATTATTATTTGATAGATACATTTGCACAATTCTAGATCCGACGACGTTTTAATTAAAAAAATGCCAAAAAAAACAACAAATTGACAAGCGCAATGACGTTTGTGAGGAGAAGGAGGACAAATGTGGGGAAATTTCAATTTAATCCTCTGTGTTTTCTCTAATTTCAGTATTATACTCCTTAGTATAATGCAAATCTTAAAAAACTGAAAAAAGTAAAATAAATATTTGAAAATTGACTTAATTTAATTGTTTAAATTATTAGAGATGAATAATATGACAAATACTTTAAAAAATGTATCAATTCAATATCTAAATTTCAATAGAAATTTAGATTGATTTAAAACATACAAATCTTCAATAGGTATAATATTTAAACAACTCTATTAATCCTTTTATAATTTTGTTAAAAATATTATTACTACTTAAAAATTTCAATCACAACCAATTCAATTCTAAGTAATTCATTATTTCCTGTCTTAATAATCAGTTTGATATGTCAAATGCTATTAAATTTAAATTTCATATTTATATAACATTAAGTATTATATATATATATTAAATAATGATTTTATATTATTGAAATGTTATGATTTATTTATTTATGACTTGATTTAATTAGTGTGAAATAATAGATGATAAATTCTACGTGTAAAAATAAAATTATTTAAAATTTTGTAGATCGTATGGTAAAAGATGACCTCTCTTATCCCACTATAATAAATAACCGTGGAGAACAAGCGGTCGTCCGTGGATCTCTCGCGCTCAGAATCCATCGCGTTTCTCCAGTGCGATTGAAAAAGGAGGAATCCGTGGCAAAAAAGGGTAAACAATTAATCAAAGTCTTACTTTTCCACCGGTCCTGGTCCTGGAAGAGCGATCATAGTGTAGAAGGCGGCTGCGGTGAGGCGAATCGCAGTTCCAGGACATCTCGCAGTCTGACTTCCCGACCAAGCCTGTTCGGCGCGGCGGTGTGCTGCAACTGCAAGGTATTCGGTGGAAGGACTGGATCGCTCTTATTTTGTCGTATGCTCGATTTCGGGTTTGTTCGTGTTTTATTCTGATCGGCTGTGGCTGCTTTGTCTTCGGAAAGGGTTTTGTTGTTTTCTGTACTATAGTTCCTACTTTGATCTGTGCGAGCAAGGCCACTACTTTAATTCGGAAGAGTAGAAAGATCAGATTTAATTTTTTTTTGGTGTGCAAGTTCCGGTTCTGACTGATATGCGGTTCTAGTTCTTTGGTTTTGAGACGCTTTGGTGGATGGGCCCTGAAGAATCTGTCCATTTTCCCAGGCTAAGCATAAAAGCATGGTTTCTTAAAATGGCCCTTTTTTTTTGAAGAGCATAAAGAAAGTTCATTTTGAGTTTATGCGAATTTCGCAGCTGATAAATGAGTGATTATTTTCTTTCTGTGGACTTTGATATTGCAAGTGGCTAGCTTTTTTTTGACTCTATGATTAATGGGCGAACCTTTCGCATATATACTTTGTGGTGGTTGAAACCTTTTTGCGAGCTTTTCTCAACTATTGCATCAATCTAAAAAAGATCATTTATTTTGTTTGCTTTAAGGGAGGGGAAAAAAATCTACGATAAAGAGGAAACTGAGCGAGGGATTGGAGCTTAAGGCTCTTTGGAGCCATGGGTTTTGAGCCGTTGGTATGGTACTGCAGACCAGTGAAGAATGGAGCATGGTCGTCGGTGGTCGAGAATGCTCTTGGTGCCTACACGCCTTGTGCCATGGTGAGCTTGATAGTCTGCATATCTCATTTGGCCCTTTTTGCTGTATGCTTCTGCCGGATATGGAGGACTAGGGGAGACCTCACTGTCAAGCGCTACCGTCTAAAGTATCCATATTACAACTATTTGCTGGGGCTACTCACGTTGTTCTGCATAGCAGAGCCATTGTTTAGGCTGGTAATGGGTCTGTCAATTACAAATTTGGATGGGCAAACAGACCTAGCTCCCTTTGAGGTGCGCACATAGATTACCTTTCTTTTCTTTGACATGTTGTTTCTAATAGTAGTTTTCATTCTGCAATGGCGGAATATCTATTTAGTTGCTAAAGTGTGCTCTTAGATTAGTGAGTTGCTGCATTCCAGCTGGTTCCTGTTCCATGTCATCACCATGCTCTTCCCCCTATTAATCTAATAACTTCCATGCTCCTATTTTATTTTATTTTTCATACTTACTCAAGTCAGTTTCTAATGTATGCATTGATTTTTAGTAGCAATTGTTACGTAGCGAATTGCTTAATATCTTTCAATTTGATGTGGCCATCTTAATTTGAGCAAAGCAAGGGCAATATAACAAAAAGTTGTTTCTTATGAAAGGAAATTTTCAGGCACTCTTCTCCATGTTTTCTTGTTATTAAGCAATTTTTTTATCATCCTCAATATTTTGGAAAATGGAAATCAAGATAGTTGGATTGAAGCATTTTGTGTCGATCTTATTTGATTTGTAGTTCCTATTATATCTTGAAAGCCTCTTAGCCACCAAATTGTTGTCTGACTATGATGGTCAATCATTGCATATTTAACCGACCGATATTGACTTTTATCTTGCAATTAGTTTTACTATATTTTATTTCGTAGCATGAGAGCTTAAATTCACAAGATACCAATATGCGATCTGCCTTTACTTTCATGTTGTTTCACTACTAATTGAATCTGCAGCTTGGTGCTGTGTGCTTGTGATGGTAGGATTGGAGACAAAAATCTATATTTGTGAATTTCGGTGGTACATCCGTTTTGTAATGATCTATGTTCTAGTGGGAGAGATTTCCATGTACAACCTGGTGCTCTCAGTGTGAAACCACTATGACAAGTAAGTTGCTTGAATTGTTATTGTTATTACTTTTCATCAGTTGCACTGACATACCCCTTCTAACTATTTGCCAGCATGCATTTAGGTACCTTATTGCCGAAACTCAGCATTTAAGCCATAGAGATGAAATGATTTTTTTTTAATGCATGAGATAAGGATCTTGGTTTTGTCACAAATGCAAAACTACCTTGGTTACATCTCATTAACAAGTCATGAAGTAGCATGCAATGCACAAATCTCATTAGGCCTTATTCTAATATAGAGTAAACTTTTTTCACTTCTAAGACCAAGCAAGATTTTATAGAATATTGATACTGTCAGAAAATTTATAACTCCCTTTGTCTATGTGAAAAGGCTGTTTTTTGTTTTTTGGAAGTAGTTTAAGAACTGTGAACAATTTTTTTGTTAATGTTTTTGATATAAAGGCGTTTTACATAATGCATGTTGAACTTAACCAAAAACATTCATAACTCTTTATCCATTAAAATTTTTTCTACGTCAGATATCAAATACTTCTAGAAATTCCTTCTTATCATATCCTGGCGGCTTTAATGTTCGTCAGACCACATTTTTTTATACACCTAGAACAAAACTAATCCCTGATTACCTTTTTTTCCCCTTATGTGCAGATCAGTTTTTTTTCTATATACCAGCGAGATTGCAGCCCAGGTTTGTACCTTTTCACCCACATACCTTACTGGTAGCACACCATCATGATTAGGTTGCATTTGTTTCAATCAACTGCAAGAATCTTATCTCTTCAACTGATAGCACATGCACATTATTCCTTTAGAAGATCTTTCATGGATGAGATCACTTCCTCATAAGTTTTTTTGTGCATTTGATGCCTATTTGTATGAATATTTGATCAAAATGTAATTTCCTCCATCATTTGTCTATTGGAATGGTGATTTTGAGTTTTTTGGTTTCCTTTTTGTAAAAGCACTAAAGATTATTTGTTTCCCACACACAGTTCTTGTTTGGTATCCTTTTGCTGATCTATATTCCCAGTTTAGATCCTTATCTTGGATACACACCCATCAGATCTGATACATCTATTGATGATATGGACTACGAACCACTTCCTGGAGGAGAGCAGATTTGCCCTGAAAGGAAAGCCAATTTAATTTCACGTGAGTACAATGAAGGAATGGACTTTTTAGGGGCGACATAAGCATAGATTCCCTAAACCATCTGGAATTCTGATTTTTCTTATTTTTTAGAAATTTTCTTTTCATGGATGACTCCTCTGATGCAGCAAGGCTTTAAGAGGCCCATTACTGAGAAGTCCTCAGCAAGGCTTTAAGAGGCTTTAAGGCGTTAATACTTCAATGTCCTCACTTATTGTGCAGATTTTGGTTAGGTGGCTTTTTCAAGGTATCACAACAAGTCTTCCATCGAAATTGATGTTTGCCGTTGTTTCTTTTTGTAAACTTTGTTATCTGTGATTTAATAATTCCATTTGATGTTCTGACAACCTTCTGAAACCCTTCATTAAGTTGTATGGTTAAAGTTTGCAAGCACTCTAGTCATTCTTGGTATATTTGTGTCTAGGGCTATTAAAGAAGTAGAACTGTCAATATGTTTTATTTTTTGAACATTTGTGGTCTCGTAGGAAGTACATGCAAAATGAAATTGATTCATGTCTATTTGATCTGAATGTGTTCTCTCAGTTCCAAAACACAAAGTTGGACTAATTTTTATTGGAAACTTTCATTCTTCTTATGTGTCTTCTTTCTTGTTTGACTCAGATTGGTAATGATGCGTCGCAGTTCGTTGGCCCTCTAATATTAAACCGTCTTTTACTGGTATGTAATCTTATTACACCAATTATTTATATAATGTTCCTTGTGTATATGCTGGTGACAGTCTTATTCCTCTTTGTGTGCTTGTTTAGGGGAATGTTTCTTTGTTGAATTTCAAAATTTCTATTTACTCGCCATTGCTCTCAAGATAACAATTAATGTAACCAATTACATGTTTGCAGTCAATGCAACAAGAAGAGCCAGCATGGCATGGCTACATTTATGCTTTCTCAATTTTTGCAGGCGTGGTATGTGATTCTAACTTGCATCAATTTTTTTCACCCCTTGATTCTTGCCAAGTTCATATTTCCAAATAACCAAAATGGATTTCTTGAGATATAGATGCCCAGAGTTACTAGCTGCAAAATTATACATTTAAGTATAACCCAACATCAAAGTAAGGTCTAGTATAAATAAAGTGGTCATGTGATGAGACCAAGCTTTTCCAAAAATTATATCATTGCTCAAATTGGAAACAATTGTAGAATTGGTCAATGGTGAGACAGTTGATTCGTGAGCTTTCTATGTTTTCAGAGTGAAATGATTGCATATCAAACTGTTTCAGGGGAAGAACTAGCAATGTTGCACGAGATAAAAATGAATAGAATATCATAACTTGTTAATATTGAAGTGAATATTGTACAGTTTAATTAGAAACGCCAAAGGATGATGGAAAAAGAACAAATATTGCAATTGGGCTTCTGTAACTTCCTACAACTGCAACCTGATGTACTATACTATTTCACATCTGTACCGTCCTGTGTAATGTGGTTTCACTCTCACAGGCTGAGACAGAATATCATCTCCTTCAAGTAGCTTAGTATTTATATTAAGTAGAAAGAACTTTAGGAGCAGCTGAAAGAACACAGAATTGGTGCTCTTGAACTCTGTCAAAGAAAACCAACTCCATGTTCATGATATATCTGTTACCGAACCTCTGACAGAAATATTTTTTTTTTTCCTTTCTTTTTTGCAGATAGATTCATCAGTTTGTACCTTTCCCTTTCTTCTGACATCAACAAGTAGAAGATTATGTTGTCAGCAGTTTTTTTTAATTGTGAATTTCTGGTTTTCAGGCATTGGGAGTATTAGCAGAAGCACAATACTTTCAGAATGTTATGCGAGTTGGTTTTAGATTGAGAGCTACTTTGGTATGCAACACTTCTCTTTCCATTAGCTAAGTTACTCAAAATCAAACTGTATTCTTAATGCACTTCCATTTGTTCATGTTATGACACCATCATCCTTTCCCAGCCATGTTTGTCCCAATTATTTAGGGTTGGCTATATATATTGTATCCCTTCATTGAATTTTATACAAGGATGCATGGCTACTAAAAATCTATTTTTTGATTGCATAGTAGATGTGGATTGAAGGGGAGCCTTGGTGCAACGATAAAGTTGTTACCGTGTAACCCAGAGGTCACGAGTTTGATTCTCAGAAACAACCTCTTGCAAAGTAGGTAAGCCTATGTACAATAAACCTTTCTTCGGGACCTGTATTGATGGGAGATTCGTGCACCGTTGTCCTTTATAGTAGATATGGATTCTACTGCAACTCTTGTATGATAGTTACATACACACATACACTTATTGATTGCATAGTAGATGACTAGATGTGTCGCGTGGCCGCTGGTCATGCAGCCAGGGTGGCCTTTGGCCGCATGGCCAAGCCACGCAACCGGTCAGGCTGCAGCTGCTGTCGGCACAGGAGAGAATTTTTTTAATATGTTTTTAAGGAAATTGATATTTTGGGAAAGAAGTGCACCCGTTGGTAAATACCAAAGCGTGATGTGCCCTTTGGTAATTTTCAAAATTTGTGCGCGCCCTTTGGTAAAGTGGCCTTTAGCCTAACTGCCTAAGACAGACACAACGTCTATATAAGATTCCATGGGCTCCTCTCAATTTTGACCACTCATTCGTTAGTATATCATTGGTATTAATATCCTTTTCTTATTGAATAATAAATCCAAGATATCTAAAACTTTGCTTACAAGGGATTTCAGGTTCGCAAGATATATCTTCTGTGGTGCTATCCAGTAGTCACTACTATTCAGTGTATACTGTCTTTCCATGTGTTATACCAACTAGCATTCATAGGCATTGTTATGAACAGTCTGATTATGTACTAATACAGAAATTGTTTTTCAAGTTCTTGCAATTGAGTACAAGCTCTGGTTTAACAAAAGGCCCAAACTCCAGAATTTTTGTGAAATTTAATATTTCAATCATTATAATGAATTGCTTTAACATCATTTGCTGCAGTAGGCATGGAATTGACCTGCTCTTTTGAAATACAAGGGGTATTGACTCCTTATCATGATCAAATATTTCTGTAACTCATGTTTTTACTGGATGTTTTTTTAGTTGGGACCATGGTTTAAAGTGTCGTGCCGAGCCGCGTGAAACATCTCATTCCGCCCGCCAACCGGCACCGGCACGACTCCGGCACCGCGTGGGCGGAGCGGAGGAAGGAGGAAGAGGAAGGAAGCATGAATCATTGGGGATAATTTAGGGATCACTTACACATTGGCCTCGGCAAGGCTACGGTGCGGCGGCGAGGCGACTGCGGCGTCGCGACTCGTGTGCGAAGGCGGCGGCAGAATCGCAATCACACACGAAGAAAAAAATTAGGGTTTTTAAAAAACTTATAATTAAAATCATTATTATATATATATATATATATCTATGTATATATAAAGTATTGAAACCGTATTGGCACGACACGATACAATACCGAAACTGTATCGTTCTGGTCTAGGACCGAAACCTCAGTACGGATCGAGATTTTAAACCTTGGTTGGGACTGTTATTAGATTGACAGTAGTATGATACTCAATTGTTATATATGTTTCTCACCATACCTCCATAATTTGATGGACTGCTATTGTTTTGGAATTTCATTTAGTTTGTTTATTCGTGTTTTATGTTAACCTATGGTTCCATCGCTGGTTGGAAGGAATTATTTGATTGTTCTTTTGATTACAGGTTGCAGCTGTGTTTCGGAAATCACTAAGACTGACTCATGAGAGCCGTAGCAAATTTCAATCAGGAAAAATAACCAATTTGATGACAACTGATGCAGAAACACTTCAGGTTCTTACTAAATCTACTTATATAAATGAGATTATGATGAAGAAATCAGCTCATCATAACTGCTAATATTGCTAACAAATCATCTATTATTATTTTTTTTAGTCAGATGGAAAATTAGAATGTGTTTCTGTAGGCTTATACCTAACGACCAAGTTCTGTTCTTATGAACATTTTTATGAACAAGGATACTACACCATGGTTTACTAGTTCCATCAACTAATTTACTGTGGTGTTACTTTAAGCTGTGTGGCATAACTGAACCGTCATGTCTTTCCACCCTCTTGCAGCAAGTGTGCCAACAGCTTCACAGTCTGTGGTCAGCTCCTTTTCGGATTATCATTTCAGTTATTCTTCTGTATCAGCAGCTGGGTGTTGCATCTCTTGTCGGTTCATTGGTGCTGGTTCTTTTGTTTCCGATACAGGTAATTGGCATTATGACATGTTCATCTTTCAGTTTATTCCTTGTGGATTGAATTGATATAGAAAGGAGGTAAAGTCTCAATGCAAGTCATCATGGAACAAGAATCTAGATGTTTACCCTGTTTTCACCTTGAAATTATCTGGGCAAAAACAAACTAAAATATTTATAGATTAGTTTTAAAATACTCTACTTGCGTGTCTCCTGATACAAGTTTGTCTTCCCAAGATGTCTGTTTTTGGTCATATATATATTCCGAATGTATGGTTTAAGCATCTAGTATAATAAAATTTTCAGCACCAAGGCCATATTTTTGTTTGCAAAGTATGCTTATTTATACTTCTTTTAGGTTTTACATTGGATATTGTTATTGGTAGATGTTAATATAATGGAGAATGGAGACACACTGGTTAGTTTGTTACTGTGTTATAATGCCTGCTTGGACTAAGGAGCATAAGACCCTGTCCTCAAGCATGTGTTCATCAAAACACTGGTTTATCGGTAGGATCCTTTAATATTTATCCTACTTTTATTAATAGAACCAATACAATCAAAATGCTATTAGGCACAGTTACAAGGGTTAGTCCATGGAACAAGGTGCATGTCACTTGGTTCAGTGTGGAATTGTAACTACTTACTGGTCTACCAATATAATTCAACAATGTTTGATATCTCATTCCGTGCTAGTCGTTACAGTGAATTTTCCATTCCGGCTACCGACCCTATTATGCAAGAACTCATGTTTCTCCTCCTGGTACATGAATAATCTTCGATGCCACCAATATGTTGCTAATCCTGAGAAATTGGGCTGTACATCTCCTTTGTCTCATCCCCCACCCAACCGAGGTTCCATGCTTGACTCACTCATTAGCATTTATGATCTATTGACCTGCATGCCTTCTGGAGTGGTTTGTCTCCTCTGTTTCTTTCCCCTCTTCTTAGGATTCATTCTCACCATAAGCACTGACATCTCCACCCAACACGGCTGATGACCGGAACTTTAAACATAGGTCAAAATTTTAAACCTTAGTTAATTCTAGTTACTCCCTCTTATTCACAAAAAGAGATTGTAGGGAGAAAAAATAGCTTCATATTATTTGTGGTTCTCATATACCATGGTAACTGAAGTTGGCTCTTCATTTTTTTTAAGAATGAAGTTAATTTAGGTGCTTTTTTTTTGTCAAAAACTAAATGTTTAGTTGAGTTTCTTAAGAACTGTGAAAAAGTTTAGAACGACTCTTTGTGAAACAGAGTAATATATTAGTCACAATGATTTTACTATTCAGTTGTTCACTTGAATATCTATATTTGATTTGTTTAAAGTCAACTTTAGATTCCACAAGTAGATTAATATCTTGTTTAATTAGAATTTTCCTCATCTTTATATATTCCAAGAATTTGTTAAATGATACAAAAAATGTCCCTGATCTTACATGTTAATTTGAATGCAGCTGACTACTATTCATATACATATTTTGTAAATGTAATGAAGTGCATGGAAATTGTCCTTTTAATTTATATGCATTTTGTAGCATACCATTTCTTATCTCGATGGAAAATTGTAACATTTGCAAATTGTTCTGTGGAAGGATGCATCAACCTACAGGCTAACTTCTGAGAATGCTAGTACTGCAACTCTTTTCATGTTGGCCAGCAGCTTTCCTATAGTATGTTTACCTGGCTGATCTTTGTAGTTTAATGTTGTGTCAGACGTTGGTGATAAGCAGAATGCAAAAACTTTCTAAAGAAGGTCTGCAACGTACTGACAAGAGGATTGGTCTCATGAATGAAATATTGGCGGCTATGGACACTGTGAAGTATGTTTCAGTTGGATAACTATTTGAGGAAATCTATTATTGTGGGAATGATTTCTTAAACATTCGGTGTGTAGATGTTATGCATGGGAGCAGAGTTTCCAGTCAAAGGTCCAGACTGTCCGCAATGATGAGTTGTCATGGTTTCGTAGTGCTCAGCTATTAGCAGCGGTAAGACCAAAGCAAAATCGTGACTCTTTCCCTCACGGAATCATAGAATCCACTTTTGTGCTGGATTATGATTTTATAGCATTTTCTTCTACATTCCATTTGTTCTTATGGTCTACATTTTTTTTTTTTGCAGTTCAATAGTTTCCTTTTGAACAGCATTCCAGTTTTTGTCACAGTTGCCTCATTTGGGGTCTATTCACTTTTTGGAGGAGATTTAACACCTGCAAAGGCATTTACATCACTTTCTCTGTTTGCTGTGTTAAGATTTCCTCTCTTCATGCTGCCAAATTTGATAACTCAGGTGCAATACTCTCTGGCAGGCTTTAAATCCATTTCTTTTGGTGTGATTAAAAGGTTCTGAAAACTTTTGATGCTTCTTAAATATGTTCCTTGGACTTGGTACTGAGTATCCAGGACATGGATCTAAATGTTTGATACAACTTTATAAAGTTTTTTTTGCGTGATCAATGGGTTTGTAACTTGTTAGGGATGGCGCCAATATCTGACATAGGTTCAATGGAGTCAAAACGAGTCTGAGCATCAATGCTTCTTATTTTGAAATATTACATTACTGATCCTGCAAGTCTATGTAGATGTTGGGTACTTAAGTTTTTTTGAGGGCTAATCTTATCACCAAGTAATGTTCCTACTAGTTGACTTTAGTTAAGGGATATGGTTATAGAATGGATCTCTGTACTACCAGTTTGGTGGGTTATGAAGCATATAATCTTCATTATCAACGACTAGATTGCTGATGGACTTTTATATTTATACACTGGTATTATTAGTGAAATCAACAGTCCTTTTATCCTTTGGTTTTCTCGAAACATTGTTGAAACAACACTATGTGAGATTGCAATCTCCTTTCTTAGATAGTACGAATGATTGAGATCTCAGTATTTTTACTGGTCTTGATTTATGGCCATACAAGCGATTCTGTAACTGTCAGGGTGTAAAATCACAGTCATCAGCAGTTTGAGGAGGGCTAATACACGAATCACCCATTTTTGGCGATTCAGCTATACACAATATATTTGTATTTATTGCCACACGTTACCATTGAGGATATGTGGAAAGAGGAGGACTGCGAGATAATTTCTCAGCATGTCTTTAATAAAGAAATATCTTATACTATTTTCTTGTATCTGGCCTATTTAAACTCAACAGAAAATGTACTATGCTGAATAATCGAATAATCTTCCATTGTGATGGTTCCTTAGGAGCACACAGGAATATGCAGTTTGAATGCTTGATTTTGTGCTGATCCTATCCTTCAGAAGCCATTCTCCATTGACTAATTTCCATAATTTTATCTTTCAATTCAACATTGGTATTTTTCTGCATCATGAATTAAGATAAAATTACAGAAATAGCTTAGCATTTACCAATCATATTATGCATTATGATTCCTGAAAGCTATTTATTTTTTTCAGGTTGTGAATTGCAATGTGTCACTCAAACGTTTAGAGGACCTACTTCTAGCTGAAGAGAGGATTCTTTTGCCGAATCCACCTATTGAAGCAGATCTGCCTGCCATCTCAATTAAGAATGGAAACTTCTCTTGGGATTCAAAGGTTCTAATATTATCATTATGCCTTCTTTAGTTAAGTTGGTATATGAGATAACTTTACATAAAAGCACACTAAGCACAATTTAGGTGAAACCTTGTTAATTGTTTAGTAAAACCAACAAACCAAGAGCGTAAAAGCTACACGCTAGTATTAGTTTCTGTATTTTGTTTGTTTCGTAATTGAAGTATCTACTTGGCCTTTTTGTCCCAACATTTGGCATAGCTCTCCGCTTTCTGAAACTATTTGGAGAAAAAAAAATTGTGTACAGGGAATGAAATAAAAATAGGATGGGGATATGCTTATAGTAAATTGATTATTTAATTATTTTTTTAAAATTTCTTAAAACATATGTTCTAGGATGATTAACTATATACTATCTTCCTTTGGCATTCCATGTGATAGATATTGAATCCTTTGAACCTGATTATAGGATGTCATTGACATGCTTTTTTGTGAAAACCAACATATTCTCTAGCTTATAACTTGGACATAACTATGCAATCATAACATGGTTTGCTTTATAATTTGTATGATTTATGTTTATTGTTAGGAAAGCAATATATAAATTAGGCGTTTTCATTTTTCATATACAGGTATGACTTTGAAATTTTGCACTTATAGACCGTGCACTACCCAGGCTAATTCATCTGGATTGCTCCATATGTTTTTTAATTCACTTGACTTCAAGTACTGTAGGATATATTTTGAAATGACAACATACTCATGCAACAGAATTGTCTTCCATGCTTTCACATATTGCTTTGACTTGTCTAAAAGTTCTATATTCAATTTGTTTTTTTTGGATCTCTCAACTGTACTAACTAAAGGTCATGCAGGCAGAAACTCCGACACTATCAAATGTCAATTTGGATTTACCTGTTGGCAGTCTAATTGCAATAGTTGGAAGTACTGGGGAAGGAAAAACATCTTTGATATCAGCCATGCTTGGGGAACTACAACCAGTAGCTGGATCAGATACCTCAGTGACCATTAGGGGGACTGTTGCCTATGTTCCTCAAATTTCATGGATATTCAATGCCACCGTGAGTCCTTGGATTGTTTCTCTCCTATCAAATTACTTAGTTGTTATCTACATTTTCTTCTTCAACACAGGTGCGAGATAACATATTGTTTGGATCACCTTTCCAACTATCACGCTATGAGAAAGCAATTGAAGTTACTGCTTTACAGCATGACCTTGATTTGCTCCCAGTAAGTGCATTTGTCATGAAATAGATCTCTCAGTTTTCTGATTTTTATATATTTTTTTCTTTTTTCTTTTCATTTAAAGAATACTGAATTCAAAAACTCAGAATGTACAATGAAAATATATACAAATTACACCCAATACATGTACATTTAAATGCATGCAGTAGCATGTAAAAATGTGTGGTAACAAAAGTTGTCTGATCCCTTAAGATATAGATGGAACTAAACTATCTAATCCTAAAAAAGAAAAACTTATCCTCATTGTACCTCTTGTTCTCTTGCTTTCCTTTTTATGGACTGAAAAAGTAAATAGCAATGAGAAGTGTTAATTATCTCATATTGTAGCCAGTAAGTATTAGATAACTTAGCATTCAAAATTTACTAAATTTTTTTTGTTCTACAAACACTTGATCTTGTTTTTGATGGGGGATATATTCCCTGATAAATTTCTATCCATTTTGTTTTGTTAGGGTGGTGATCTTACAGAGATTGGTGAAAGGGGAGTGAATATAAGTGGTGGACAAAAGCAAAGAGTTTCCATGGCTAGAGCAGTATATTCTGATTCAGATGTGTATATATTTGATGATCCTCTGAGCGCATTGGATGCTCATGTTGGTCGACAGGTATTATCCAAATCATCATCAATTGAACTATTTTATCATCAAATTTGGTGGTTTAAGTATCCTTTCTTGTTTTAACTCCTGGAAATTCCAGTTCTCTTTCTAGCTTAAACAAACACCCAATGCAATTTATGGTTTTTGAGTAATCAAACTTTTTTCTGGGGGAGACAACATCTACTCATGTAGAAATGTCTACCTTTCCTTTTGCTATGAAGTATGAAGGCTTTTTTTTTTTTTATCTAGCTATGTAGTGCTGTAAATTCTAATTGTTTGCTTTATTTTCCAAAAATGTTTTCCTTATATTCATATTCTTAGAAGTATGAGATCTTTGTTCAATTAGGCCTTTTCTTCATCACATTCTGATTTATGCTTCATTTTAATCCAGGTTTTCGATAAATGCATCAAAGACCAGCTTAGAGATAAAACTCGTGTCCTGGTAACTAACCAGTTACATTTTCTTCCGAATGTGGACAAGATTATCGTGGTCAATGAAGGAATGGTGAAAGAGGAGGGTACCTTTGAAGAACTCAGTGCCAATGGAATCCTTTTTCAAAAGTTAATGGAAAATGCTGGGAAAATGGAAGAACAAGTAGAAGAAAAACAAGGAGAAAATGCTGAAGCACCTGAAAAGCTCTCTGAAAATGGACAGGTGGCACTGAATCCTTTGTTGAAGAGTGAAGAGAAACCAAGTAAAGAAAAAGAAGGGAAGTCAGCACTTATTAAACAAGAGGAACGTGAAACTGGTGTTGTTAGTTTGAAGGTTCTTGCAAGGTAAATGTTTTCTTACTATCTTATTGACTTTGTTTTCCTTGCAAGGTAGATGTTTTTTGCTTTTAAAGTAGTTGTTTCCTTCTGGTGACTGAGGAAAGCTTTACAGCTTCCAGTTTATGTGACTCCTAGTATAACTTTGTTGTACTTTACTTTTTCAGTTCTTTGAGTGCGTGGGCACTTGTGGTGTGTGATTTAGTGCATTATTGCATCTCGAATTCAAGCATTAATAGGGTGGCAACTGGACCAAACTGTGCTTGAAGTTCTTGCTAAGAAATTATTCAACCTCATTCAACTCATACACTTTGTTTGCTCCCAATTGACAAAAGAGTAGAGTAAAAAAAGTGAGCTTGGCACATTAGTTTAGCGAAAGCAACTCTAGCACTTGGCAATTAGCTTTCCTTTAAATGCATCACTCATTTAAATGAAAATTTACATGCTACTCAAATTTGAATAAAATGATTTAAGATTGATTGCAATGAGCTTTAATAGCAAGTTCTCTTTGCTGTTACATTTACTGGCTAATTCCTTTGATTATTTAAATAATTTTCTAGCTGTTTACTTCTTTTTTTTCTTACCTTTTATTACATAGCATTTAAACCTGTATCTATCTGTCAGACATCTGTATATTCATTTCCTTCCTTTCTGATGACCAAATTTTCTTCTCTATTATAGTCAGTGTTTCTGTAGTTACTGTGGGTGTGTGGAAATTTCTTCGAACATTTTCTATTTTGAGTATATTTTCCATTTCAATAGCTATTATTTCTTTTTAAAAAAATTGTAATGAAAGCTGCCGTTAAACCAGATCAAACTTATTTAAAATCATTTTTTTCCCCTTCTTTTTAATAATTGTCTTGCTTTCCCCCTTCCTAGTGATACGGATTTTCATAAAGCAGCTCAAATGAAGGATAAGCTCCATGTAGCTTTTACCTCAACATTGGCACAAGGTCAATGTTATACTAAAAATCTGTTCAACCGTATCTATTGCAGGTATAAAAATGCTTTGGGTGGATTGTGGGTAGTGACGATACTATTCTTTTGCTATACTTTGACTGAAGTTCTCCGAGTTTCAAGTAGCACATGGTTAAGTGTCTGGACAGACCAGAGCTCTCCAAAGGACCACGGACCTGGATTCTATAACCTGATTTATGCTATGCTTTCTTTTGGTCAGGTACTTCTACAATGGAAGTGATGATTCTAATTTCTAATTGCACAATGTCATTAACTTTCAACCGTACTAAGTCGACTCAAATTTTGCTTAATAGACATCCAACTTTTCTGGTTTTAATTTTGGCTTAGGTACTTGTGACTCTGACAAACTCGTATTGGCTCATTATTTCAAGTCTTTATGCTGCAAAGAAGCTGCATGATGCCATGCTTCATTCCATATTAAGAGCCCCCATGGTATTTTTTCACACCAATCCACTTGGACGCATAATTAATAGGTTCGCAAAAGATCTGGGTGATATCGATCGCAATGTCGCAGTCTTTGTTAATATGTTCCTAGGACAAGTCTCACAGCTTCTCTCAACTTTTGTTTTAATTGGCATCGTGAGCACTACATCTTTGTGGGCAATACTGCCGCTTCTGATTTTATTCTACGCTGCCTATTTGTATTATCAGGTAATTGCTTAAACATGTTTTTATTTCCCCGCTAAAATATCCTGTCTTGTTCTTTAGTTTTCATTAAATTAGCAGTTACCCTGATGACTTCTAGCCATTCCATAGCAATCTTGAAACTAGAAGCAAGTTAAAGTAGCAAGAGAAATGCATGTGACAATGGAAACTATCATTGCTACAACAAAAACTTCAATTGCCTGTTATGTAGCTATTAACATCCATGTGAGTAAACGTTAGAACTAACACAAGACCACGATATGATAACAACAATCAATGAGCATTAATATAGACATGTCGGTGTTATACTCTGCAGTCTCCTAATCTTCAATAAGTGAACGCTATTACATGTTGGCTCCATCGCAAGTATCACTATCAATTAGCTCAAGGGTGTCGCATTAGCACCTTACACTTGCAGAGCCAGTATATGGATGAGGACATGAGGTTGACTAAATAGGGTATAAACAACTCATGGTTTGAGGTCACCAATATAGCTGTGTTGCTACACACGCAAACACAAAAAAGGAGGAGAAAAAATTGCAATGGTCATTCTGTGTATACCACCATCTTCACTCAACTACATGTCTCCAATTGCATCAGATTTCTGTCTCTTTGTTTTCGTTGCATCTTCTAGATGCAAGGAAAGTGCACCACTTTCTCTGGGTATTGTTCTTCCCATTTTCATTGTAGTTGTCTAACCTTCATCAGGTTTTGATTAAAACTATGATGTCGTTCTGCTTGACTTGTCTGCTTTCATAGAACTATTAGATGTTATTCAGCACAAAGCTTGTGAAAATTTTTCATAGCTGGACAAATGAAGATTCTCGTCATACTAGCCCTTTGGAATTTGTACTTAGCAGGCATATGTGTGTAACATTTGGTGTTTTCCTTGTATTCTCCCCAACCTACCCGATTACCCATGTCTTCCATAGTCATATCAGGTTCCATAAGAATCAATGACTAATCTGCCACCAGTGTTTGTCATCCACTACTTACACCGCCAACTTTGGTGTCCCATCCATAGCCATTTTGCCTAACTAGTCCTTTGCTCACTTGGATTTCTATAGTAATGCAACTCTTGCTCCCTTATTGGTGTTTCTGTTTTAAAGATGAGGACATTTCTTATTATTCATGCAAAAATCCATACCCATTGTGTAAGAGGTCAAAATCATAGTTCCATTGAATTTTGTCATTCAAAAGTATGAAAATTGGTTTTTGGCTACTTGTTTAGAGTTAGAGTTTTGATTATATTTCTTAGGTAATGATAGCACTGATATCATTCTTATTTTTAAAAAACTTTATTCTCCAGAGTACAGCACGTGAAGTAAAGCGTCTTGATTCTATCACCAGATCTCCAGTTTACGCACAATTTTCTGAAGCATTGAATGGTTTATCGACCATCCGTGCCTACAAAGCTTATGACAGAATGGCCAACATCAATGGTAAATCAATGGACAATAATGTGAGATACACACTTGTTAACATGAGTGCTAATCGGTGGCTTGCCATTCGGTTGGAGACACTGGGAGGTGTTATGATATGGTTCACAGCAACTTTTGCTGTTGTGCAAAACCAACGTGCAGAAAATCAAAAAGCATTTGCGTCTACAATGGGTCTACTTCTTACTTATGCTTTGAACATCACCAACCTATTGACAGCGGTTCTAAGACTTGCAAGTCTTGCTGAAAATAGTTTAAATGCTGTTGAGCGAGTTGGAACATACATAGAATTGCCTTCTGAAGCTCCCCCTGTAATTGAAAATAGTAGACCTCCTCCAGGTTGGCCTTCTGCCGGAACTATTAGATTTCAAGAAGTTGTACTTCGTTATAGGCCAGAGCTCCCCCCTGTTCTTCATGGCATATCATTTAAAATAGAAGGTAGTGAAAAAATTGGAATTGTTGGTAGGACTGGCGCTGGAAAATCCAGCATGCTTAATGCCTTGTTTCGTATTGTGGAACTTGAGCAAGGACAAATATTTATTGATGAGTATGATGTTTCTAAATTCGGTCTATGGGATCTGCGTAAAGTGCTTGGCATAATACCACAATCACCGGTTCTTTTTTCAGGTATTATTTCTTCTACGTCAGTACGGTTCCTTGAATTAAAACTAGATTTGCTTCTTCCTACGCAAGATTTTGTTACATTTAGCAGTGACATAGGTGGTAAGTTTCAAAGTTTGTTTAGGGTTTATTTATTTTTTTTAACATAAGTATCTCACCTTTTGCATTTCTGGTGAGTGTCGGAAAGCATCTGTGGCCTATTTGTTTGGTTTAAGAAATTTCTGTTGATTCATGTAATGTAAACTATTTTAGCTTTAACCATTTGATTTGTTTGCACCTCCATTATTTTTGTTCGGCTAAGTTAGTCTTCGGGTTCATTGTCAGTGGAAAATGTCTTTCTATCTTCTCTATAACACCGAGTTCTTCTCTGTTTGTGTATGTAACTGTCTGGTTCGTAAAACTCTCCAGGAACTGTTCGGTTTAATCTGGATCCCTTCAATGAGCACAATGATGCTGATCTCTGGGAATCATTAGAGAGAGCTCATCTAAAAGATGTGATTCGAAGGAATTCATTGGGGCTCGATGCGGAGGTATAGTTCATCTTATTCTTACAATATGCATTGATATCTTTCGTAATTGTTGGACGCTTTTGTAAAGCATAACTTTTTCATCATGTACTAAATCCTTGTTACGAGTTCTGTGGTTGTTCAGGCTTGTACATATAAGCAATAGTTCTTGAATTCCTTTAACTAGTGAAGCATCTCGGCATTGTCTTTTGATACACTTCTTTTCTCTCGATACCTTGTCAGCGACTACAGCAATGAATATACTTATTTTTTATTTTTTATTTAATTTAACCTACATGTGCCGTACCCATTAGGTCTCGGAAGCCGGGGAGAATTTCAGTGTTGGACAAAGACAACTTCTCAGTCTTTCACGAGCATTGTTAAGGAGATCAAAGATTCTTGTCCTGGATGAAGCTACAGCAGCAGTGGATGTTAGAACTGATGCTCTTATCCAGAAAACAATAAGGGAAGAATTCAAATCTTGCACGATGCTCATTATAGCTCATCGATTGAATACCATCATTGATTGTGATCGGCTTCTTCTTCTCAGTGCCGGCAAGGTATTTACTCTCAGTTCAGTTACCATACAACTGGATGAACCGATAATCTATTTGCAATTTTTTTTCCCCTTATCGTCAGATTATGATATCATACATTCTAACATGAGATTAAATTGGAATGCCAATCTCGTCCACTTAAAGCTTAACATCTCTGACAAGATAGAATGTTTGACTCATAACATATAATCATCCCAAATTGAGAATGTGTGAGGTATAGTTATGGCTCCTTCATCGCATAGCTGAACCACTTACTCTAAAAACTTGAAACATTTCAAATTAATAGTAATTTTTTACATCTAAGCTTATAGACACACCTGAAAACCCGACTACATCAACAGATCAGGCGTACAAATTCTTTAAATTTTGTTCCGCATTACCTGACCTGACCTCCAGAGCCCATATCAACATTGTGCTTTGCCATACGTCCCTCATCTGGGGCTCCCTAGGGGTTTTTTGACATTGCGCTTTGCCCTCGTACCCTCGCCGCCTACCATTTTGATATAGTGATTTGCCTCACCAGCTGGACTTGACCGGGGCAAACGACATTGGTGTCTGCCTTACCGCAGCTACATCCTCGTCTTTAAATTGCAATAATTTTCTGAGCAATATATTGGTTCACAACTCTCTATGTGGAACTAAAAGTAAGATGTTACATGTAAAACTTTATTAGTTCTTTCTCTAAGCTTTGTGATCTCGTATGGTCTGCAGGTGTTGGAGTTCGACACCCCTGAGAATCTTTTATCGAACGATGGAAGTGCTTTCTCCAAAATGGTTCAAAGTACTGGATCTGCCAACGCTCAATACCTCCGGGTACTCATTCGCTCTCACACGTTCTCTTTTTATCGATTTTTTTGAGGTCAAATCTTGTGTCAGTTTACTTAGTTGTATGATTCATCAAACATGCAAACTACAATGTTGCGCATATTAGAGTTTTGAATTACTCGGTGTTGTTCTTCTTAAGTTCATGTTTACGATTGGTTTCGCAGAAATTGTACCAGGTAATGAACTGTAAGCACTTATTGCTTTCGTGTATCTACAGAGTTTGGTGTTTGAAGATGGTGAGAATCGATCTCGGAGGGAAGATATCAAGCGACAAGAAGGCCAAAGGAGATGGTTGGCCTCTTCCCGCTGGATAGCCGCTGCCCAATTTGCTCTCGGTGTCAGCCTGACTTCTTCACAAACTGACCTCCAGCGTCTCGAGATCGAAGACGACAACAGCATCCTTAAACGAACAAAGGATGCCGTGATCACATTGCAAAATGTTCTAGAGGGTAAGCACGACAAGGAGATCGAAGAGAAGTTGGAAGAGCATCAAGTGCCTCGAGACCGATGGTGGTCTTCACTATACAAAGTGGTCGAAGGTAAATAAACTTTTCAGACTCCTTCGATGCAGCATGTGTTCTAACAGAGAATGCAATCTTCAATAATAACTCAACTAACTGTCTTCTTCTAACATGATATTTCGGTTTCAGGCCTCGCGATCATGAGTAAACTAGCGCGAAACCGACTTCACCACTCGGAGAATGCATTCCATGATGGATCGTTCGATTGGGACAAAATGTAGATGTTTTGGCAATCTAAAGATTGATACTTACAAATTCAGTCCTCTCAATCAATTGGACTGGAGAGAGAGCCAAGTTCTCGATATTGCGAAGTGCTTAAAACATTTCTTGTTATGATTGGTTCACTGTAATGAATTCGAGGATGGATCGCGAATTTAGTTGGATGAGTTGATCGAGATGACCGGGTATGCTCTATCAAGTTTGCCTAATTTGCCTAGATGGATTTGCCTTGTCAGTTGTGGGTTAGCTTGGTTTTACTTGGTTAGATCTATATTATTTTTATGATTAATCAGGTTAGGAATATCGAATTGAGACGATTAGTCTATACTATGAAAGATTTTCACTAGTTGTCAGGATAAATCGAAAAGTATTTATTATGAACAATCTAGAAGTTTAACAATCTTTGATTGTTAGGGGTGAGCATTCGGTTAATTCGGTAGTAAATTAACCGAATTAACCGAAAACCGATTTAATATTAGCTAACCG
>JBBPFQ010967068.1:360-11088 GCA_037974815.1 Kaempferia elegans
TCATCCATGACCCACTTGGACTTCCCAACACCAGGTGTCCTGTCAACCGTGACCTACCTGGATTTCCAATGCTTGGCTTCACTCACCAGGTCTTTCACTGTTCCTAGCTTCACTCATTAGGACTTCTCACTAGGCTTCACTCACTTAGACCAAGCTTCACTCACCTGGATTTTTAACTGCCTAACTTCACTTTCCAGGTCTTTCACTAGGCTTCGCTCACTTGGATTTTCCACTACCCGACTTCACTCACTAGGTCTTTCACCAGGCTTTACTCACCTGGACCAGACTTTACTCACCTGGACCAGGCTTAACTCATCTGGATTCCCCATTGCCTAGCTTCACTCTTCAGGTCTTTCACCAGGCTTCACTTGCGTAGACCAGGCTTCACTCTCTTCGATTTTCCGTTGGCTATCTTCACTCACCAGGCTTCACTCACCTAAACCAGGCTTCACTCACCTAGATTTTCTATTACTTGGCTTTACTCACCTGGTCTTTCACTAGGCTTCACTCACTTGGACTATGCTTCACTCACCTGGATTTTCTCTACATAGCTTCACTTACTAGGACTTTCCATTTACCTGACTTCACTGACCAGGACTTTCTTCTATCTGACTTCACTCACCATGACTTTTCACCTGCTTGAATTCACACACCAAGACTTTCATTTTCCTAGCTTCACTCACCAGGACTTTCATCTGCCTGGCTTCACTCACCAGGGCTTTTCCACACCAAGTGTCCAGTAAACACTGACCTATTTGGATTTCCCTCTTCTGCCAACCTTCTTATTGACTGTAAATTGTTGTAGAATTAAAAGATAAGTCTAGCTACTGGGAGCTTTTTGCGGTGGCGATTCCTGGGCGATTCTTTTAGCGATTTTGGGCGATCCAAAGGCGGACGCGACCCGTCCTTCCGCGGCGATGGCCGCAGGCAGCCCCAACCAACCGGCGCCGGACCTCCAGGCGTTTCCCCCTCTCTCCACCTCTCTCCCGAAGCCTTCTGATCCTATTCCGATGCAACCCCAGGCGGCGGTGGCTTCAAAACCAGCCGCCTCTTATGCGGCGGTTCTTCGTCCAGCATCCCCGCGTGCCACCAAGAAAAGTTTCAACGAGGTGGGGAAGGGCTTCAAGCCGGCTACAGTCTACAATAATATGCCGGGCATCTTCTACACAAAAGAGGAGGTGGCGGGTATGGCCGAACCCTACTGTTTTTCTTTAATTGGGAAGTTTTCTGGCCGAAGGCCACCTTATGCTGTGGTATTGCAATCGTTTAAGAATTTAGGGCTTTCTGGGTTTTTTAACATTCGATTTTTACGCTCGGGATTTGTCTTTATTCATCTAACCTCAAATGAGGATATGGCTCGGGTTTGGATGAGGGGAATCTGGTTTATTGCTGGCATTCCTTTGCGAATTTTCAAATGGTCTCCGCATTTTTCTTATGCTGCCGAATCTTCAATTGTTCCGGTTTGGATCCAGCTCCCTGATTTCCCAATTCACATGTTTAATAAAGATGCTTTGTTCTCGGCTGCTTTGATTGTTGGTAAACCGATTAAACTGGATGAGGCAACGACTGATGGCTCAAGATTGTCTATGGCGCGGGTTTGTGTAGAGATTGATCTGTTGAAGCCTAAAGTTACAGAATTCTAGATTGGTATCGGGGATGAGAAAAGGGTGCAGCGAGTGGTTTTTGAAAAACACCCAAGCTATTGTGGTCAGTGCTTCCACTTGGGACATTCGGAGGAGGAATGCTATGCCAATGGCAATCGTCCAAAACCAGTGTGGGCTACTGATGGCAGAAAGGATAATAAGACAGGGGAAGATCTGAGGGAGATCTTGATTCGAAAGAATTCAATTGCGAAAGGAAAGGAGGTGGTTTCAACCCCTCTGGTCACAAGAGAGGAGGCTGTCAATGAGATGGTGACACAAATGACAACTTGGATACCGAAGAGGGGAAATGTAGGAGGCCAGACTTCTGGAGTTCAGAAAGTTGCTGAAGTGCATGTGGATGTAAGGAAGGAGAGAAATGTAAGTGGAAATAGCTTCCAAATTATATCAGACTTGGAAGAGAAGGAGAAAGATAATTTAGAGGGTTTTGTAGAGCTGCCAATGAAGGATTCAGGTTATGTTGATGAAGCCGGTAATGCTAGCAGAAAAGAACAGAGTCAGGTAAGGGAATTTTCTTCGCAGAATTTGGACAGAGGGGACCATGAAGTGGGTGTGATCAATGACCAGTTGAAGGCTAATGTGGGTTCTACGGATGCTGAGGGTCGGGGCAGACCAGGTGATACTATAAATGGCAGTCAGATTGTGTACAAGAGGAAATTTGTAGTGGGTGCAGGGATGGAACGGCAGTTGCAAGCTTCGGATCAGGTGGTGCAGGTTTCTAAATCTAATGTGCAGGTTTTGAACACTATTGTGCAGGCTGCAGAAAATGCCAAGGATGCTGAAAATCTACAAACTATTTCGGAAGTTAATCTGCAAACTCTAAGCTTGCATGTTGAACCTGTTGGAACTGAAGGGAGACAAAGAGAAGCAAGGGAGGCTGGATTTCAGACCTGCACTGCTCTTCCAGGGACAGCAATGGCTCACGAAAATTTACAACAGCAAGCTCCAACAGTATCATCAGGTGTTGGGACAATTCCGGTGAAGAAGTTGGGTATTTGTACTCTTAATCAGATGCATATGGACTCTGGGCAGTGGGGGAGATCATCGTCTCCAGATTTACAGGTCGAATCTAATTGTGATATTATGTCGAAATCCTTTGAGGAGGAGGAGGTACCGGATGAAGAGGACGATGGGCGATTACTAAGGCAGTCTTCTCTTCCAATGGACCCTAGTCAGATCTCTGCCCCAAATAATCCAGGTTTGAATGATCCACCTACTAAAATTTTTTCGGATGCTACTGGGCCTGTCACCAGGAGCAAATTTCTTGCAAGTAGGGTTTCCTCTTCATCTAGGTTTTAATGGCTGGATTGATCTGGAATATTAGAGGTATAGGGAATGCAGCTTCCATCCGAAGAGTGGCTTTTTTGAGGAAACATCATCATGTTAATTTCTTGGGAATTATCGAACCCTTTGTTGCATTGGATGAAGCATTTTACACCAGGAGGTTAGGCTTTAATCATGCGATATCTAATTGTTCTGGGAAAATATGGTTTCTTTATGACTCTAATATTGACTGTACTGTGTTGGAGGACCATGAGCAGTTTTTGCATCTTAAATTACACTCTCAGATTTTTCCTATATGCATGGTGGTGACAGTCGTTTATGCGAAGTGTACAAGAGTGGAAAGGGAAGTCCTTTGGGAGAAGTTATTGGAAGCCAAACCTACTGTGGATGACTTTTGGCTAGTTGGTGGAGACTTTAATGTCATTGCAGATCCTAGTGAACACTCCACTGGGTCTATTTCTAGATTGGGTGCAATGAATGATTTTAATGATTTCTTAATGTGGGCTGACCTTATGGACGCAGGGTTTGTGGGTGACAAGTTTACATGGACCAATGGCAAGGTATGGAAGCGCTTGGACAGAGTGTTGATTTCCCCCTCCTGGAATAACCATGAATTTTCAGTCAGAGTGGAGCTTCTAAGCAGGGCTGCGTCAGATCACTGCCCTTTACTTATTTCTTTTCCTAATTTCATTAAACCGGTTGCCTCTTTCAGGTTCCAAAACATGTGGATTAAGCACCATGAATTTCAGCTTACTGTGAGGTTAAACTGGAGTTTGCCGTGTGCTGGGTTTGGCCTCCTTAAGTTGCAATTTAAGCTAAAGAGGCTTAAAGCTCACTTAAAATGGTGGAATTCTGAGGTTTTTGGCAATATTCACGACAAAGTAAAGAAAGCAGAGGAGGAGTTCAGTGGGGCTGAGAAATTGTTTGATTTAGATCCTTCGGCGGCAAACAAATTAAATAGGGCCAAATGTCAGGCACTTCTTTTTAAAACTTTAAACATGGAGGAGGCCTTCTGGAAGCAAAAGGCAGCAGTCAAATGGGCTGGAGAAGGTGAGAAAAACACCAAGTTTTTTCATGGGTTGGTGCAAAAAAGAAGAATGGCCAACAGAATTTTTAGAATATGGGAGGAGGGGGTTTGTTTGGAGAAGCCAGATCTGATATATGCTTCAGGTGCGGATTTCTTTGAAAAGCTATTGACAGGGGAGGAGTTTTGCTGTGATGGTGTGAGTATGGACCACATTCCTTCATTGATCAGCCCTACAGAGAATTCAACTTTATTGAATGAGCCTTCCATTGAAGAGGTTAGACAGATTCTTGGGGAGATGGGTACAGATACTGCAGCTGGTCCAGATGGGTTTTCAGTGGAATTTTATGTGGCGTGTTGGGACATTATCAAAGAGGATGTTTATAGGGCTGTTCTGGACTTCTTTCGTGGGGGATCTCTTCCAAAGGGAATGGCGGCTACAACTATTGTCCTTATACCTAAGATGGAAAATGCCCAACAGTGGAAGGATTTTCGGCCAATAAGCTTGTGCAATGTTTCCAATAAAATTATATCTAAATTGGTGGCTTCTAGATTAGGAGTGCTGATGGACAAGATTATCTCCCCTTCGCAGAGTGGCTTTGTAGCAGGCCGGTTGATCTCTGACAATATTCTTTTGGCCAAGGAATATGTGCACAAGCTTAATCGTCATGTGAGGGGTGGGAATCTCATTTTGAAGCTTGATATGGCCAAGGCATATGATCGAGTTCAATGGAGTTTTCTATTTAAAATCATGGCTGCATTTGGTTTTTCGGCATCTTTTATTGGGCTTATCAAGCGATGTGTAGCTGATTGTTGGTTTTCTGTACGCATTAATGGACATATGGCTGGGTTTTTCCCTGGTAGAAGAGGTCTTCGGCAAGGTGATCCTTTATCTCCTCTTTTATTTGTTATTGCAGCGGAATTCCTTTCGAGAGGCTTGGATGGGTTGTTTAGCAAGTTCCCTAAACTATTCTTTATGACGGGCTGCAATTTTCATTTGTCTCACTTGGCGTATGCGGATGACATCATGATCTTCTTAAATGGTTCTCTTGATTGTGTCAAAAAAGTGAAGGAATTTTTAAATATTTATGAAGGTTGCTCGGGCCAACTTATTAATGCTTCCAAGAGTATGTTTTTTCCTTCTGACAGAATTTCTAGTGATCGTAGACATATGATTAATGTGGCTACTGGTTATACTGAAGGGTCACTTCCTATGAATTATTTGGGTGTTCCAATTTTTTCTGGTAATAGGAAGGCTATATATTTTCAGCCACTATTGGAAAAGGTTAGAAAGAAGCTCCTTGGGTGGAATACTTCGAGGCTTTCTCATGGAGGTAGACTACTTCTTATACAAAGTGTATTGTCCTCGATTCCGTGTTATTTATTGCAGGTCATTTTTCCACCTCTGTCTGTTCTTCATGAATTGGAAATGATATTTGCTAAATTTCTTTGGGGATCATCAAGTGCAAGTAGGAAGACGCACTGGGTTTCTTGGGCAGACATTTGCAAACCGAAATTGGAGGGTGGTTTGGGTGTGAGGAGGCTTTCGGAGGTGGCATCAGCTTTTGCCATGAAGCTTTGGTTCAGATTTCGTGAACAAAAGACGGCTTGGGCTGGCTTTCTGAAGAGTATGTATTGTGGTGCGACCTCTCCTACGATTGTGCCATTGAAAGGAAATGCTTCTCCTGTTTGGCGAAGACTTCTAAAGTTGCGGAGTTCGGCAGAGAGAAATATTGGTTGGATTCTTGGTTCTGGACAGATTTTGTTTTGGTATGATGCTTGGATAAATGCTGGTCCTATATATCAATCTTGTGTGGTTGCTGGAAATCAAGAATGCAAGGTGGCTGAGCTCTTCGGTGAGAGGGGTTGGGATGTAAATAAGCTGCAGAATGTGGTGCCGTCGGAAATAATACAGGAGATTGTGGAGGTGCAGATCCCTGATGGCTTTTCACTGGAGGATGGGACTGGATGCTTGATAAATGAGGATAAAATTGTCTGGAAGCCCACACCCGATGGAAGATTTTCTACAAAGTCCGCTTGGAATTGTGTTCGGCAAGTAGGACAACAGGCTGGAATTAATGCTGCTGTATGGAGCAAGTTGTTGAGGTATAATATCTCAGTATTTGCTTGGCGATTCTTGAAGCGGCGGCTACCAGTGGATGAAATCTTAAAGCAGAGAGGTGTGTCCCTGGCATCCAAATGCCTTTGCTGCAGGTCAGAAGAATCATGGAATCATTTATTTTTTTATGGCGAGGTGGCAATGGTAGTTTGGAAATTCTTTGCACAATTGTTTGGTGTGGACAGGTTTGTGATTTTGGAGAACTGGAAGGTGGGCGAGGATTGGTCTTTGACTGGCCATGTACGAGAAGCGATTCCGTTCTTAATCTTTTGGTTTATTTGGTGCGCTCGAAATGATGCTAAGCACAGGGGAATAAGGCCAGTAGCACAGCAGATTATATGGAAGATGCAACAATATCTTCTTTATGGCATGGCTGCCGGGGTGGTCAAACCAAAGCATTGGAAGGGATGTGGGTCTGCAGCCCGTAGTTTGGGGATCATTGTGAAAGCTAAAAGGTTGAGTACCATCACCATAGTGCATTGGAAGAAGCCGAGATTTGGGGGGTTTAAGTTGAACACGGACGGATGCTCCAAAGGGAACCCGGGCTTATCTTCTTATGGAGTTATCGTTCGAAATCATGAAGGTCAGCATATTGTGGCAAAACATGGGATAATTGGAATGGGCACTAATGTACGGGCTGAATTGATGGCGATATTAAGAGGGTTAGAACTTTGTGTAGAAAACCAATGCTTTCCTTTATGGCTTGAATCGGATTCTGAGGTTGCTTTGAAGATACTTCAGTCCCCTCTTATTGCGTGGGAGTTTCGGAAAGAGATTCTAAAAATCAGAGGTATTATGCAAAAGCATAATGTCCTTTGTTCGCATGTTTTTAGAGAGGCTAATGCAGCGGCGGATTACCTTGCGAACTTGGCCTTCAACTTCCCTGTGGATAGAGTTTTGAGCAATGCGGAAATTGATAGATCTCTTTTTGGTATTTGCAAAGTTGATAGAATGGGCTTACCTTACATCAGGGCTTCTTGTAGAGAACTATGACGTTCGAGATATTAGCTGGCGGAAGGTTTATGGATGTGCTATAGTTGGGCTTCTTAATCTGAGCATGAGTTTACGAATCTGAAAATGCAGTTTGGAGTTGTAGGAAAACTGTTTTTACTGCAAGGAAAATCAAGTATTGGCATTCCTGGAATGGAAGGAGGTTTGCAGGTCTGGGTTCTGATGAGGACGTATCTATTTGACATCTGCAATCTGTCAAGTGTGGTTAAGCTTTCGAAATGCATGATATGGCTTTGTCATAGGTCTGATAGTTGAAATGGATATGTAAAGAGGGTGTGTTAATGTGCAGGTTTTCATAGCACTGATATTCGCAAATGGGTTTTGATGTTCTGGACTTCATGAGGACTATTGCTGGCTTTTATATGGGTTGATGTGGAATATGTTGTGCGGGGTGCCAGGCCGGTGCTGATTTTGCTAGTGGATGGAATGTTCTCTATGCTGGTTTTCTTATATTCTGGAAAATGCAGGAACTTATTGTTTATTTCTGATAAAAGGTGGAGAGGGGCTGTAGATGGAGTTTCTGATTTGACACGCAAGGGGTTTTATGGGTCTCCCTGTTTGGGAGTCTGCATTTGCCTTCTAGTTTGTTATGTTGGCTGGAGTTGGTGAAGGGACGGCATGTGCAGATTGTGTTTTGGCACGCAAGGAATTGTGAATCGGGTTGGCCTTGTGTTTCTGATGATGGCTGGATTTCTTTATGAAGGATTTGTGTGCTCTGATAGTGTTGCACTTTTGAAAAGGATATGATTGTGTTGATTTTGGCACACACGGGTGGTATTGGGTTTCTCAAGTTGGTTCTCTATTGGTGGATTTTAGTGTATCTGTGCATTCAAAAGGAATTAATGGAGATTAGTATTTACTGAACTCAAAGAATATATGAGAAGGTTTAATGGAGCCTGCGGGTTTCCTTAGTGATGCTGCTGGGTAAGATTGCATGCATGGGTGTTGGAGGTGCTGGAGGCTATGGAGGGCATTGGTATTTTCTGGGAAGAGTACATAGGTGAATAGACCCACCTTAGAATGGTCTATCTAGCCCACAGCAAACGGCTGTGGTAAAGGCACTCTAAACCCGTTGATGGCTGGGGCTTTGCCAAAAAGCCCAGGAGGGTGAATAGGTCCACCAGAATGGCCTATCTAGCCCGCAGCAAACGGCTCGCGGTAAAGGCTTTTCAAATCCGTTGATAGCTGGCCACTTGCTAAAAGAGGCATTTTGGAGTCTACATAGATAATGTTGCTGAATTCATTGTTGATGCTGGGCATGGTCAGCTATTAAATTGGAGACATATGGAGCTGCTGATTGCTGGAGCTTGTTAATATTCATAGTTAACTTTCTAGTGCTGTGTCTGGAAATCTTAACATGCTGTGGAGCTAATGGCTTTTAGGCTGTGTAAAGAATAAGAGAGAGCTGATTATTTCATTTTATGTATAGTTGATAGAGGTTTGGCATTTATTTGGAGCTCAATGTGAAGTAGGATGAGTCAATTTATTTGGCCCCCCTTCTAATGTTGCTTCTCTTTTTCTCATTAATTCAATTAATTTTTTACCTAAAAAAAAAAAGTAGGTATGTCCTCTGTCATCAAGGCCCCTTTCTCTAGATTTGACTAGATCCATTCATCCACAATATAGATCATACATCTAGATAATGAAATAGCTACATTCACATGCACAAAAGTCATTCAAACATTCCATCAAATAGAAACAAAGAAAGAACATCATTAACTAGGAAACTAGGCCAATCCACAAGAGTTTACTTCATCCATTCATTACGATTACTCCCTATACTCTAAAACAAGAAGATCTACTCAAGAAGCATAAGGAGAGGGATCTAAAGATACAAGAATACAAATCACATCCAATCTAATCCAAGAAGAGGGAAGAGAGGATATTATCTATGGAGAGCCTTCTTCTAGATCCAATCCATGCTTCAAGAGATGATGCAGAGGAGATTAGTGGTGTCGAGAGCATCGGAAACCTCGCCGGAATGTCAGACTAGACTTTGATAGTCAACCCCTAGGGGAAAACCTCCTCCGTAAGTCAAGGGGAGGAGTCCCCTTTAAATATAAGAGAGAACTAGCCCGCACATGACTTCGTCAACACGGTCGTGTAGATACACACAGCCGTGTGGGGGTTGCCACGGCCATGTGGTACACGACTATGCACCTTTGCATGACCCCTATGGGCTTTCTTTTGTTGAAATTGCACAGTCGTCCAACATCACAAGGCCGTGTGGTCCACAACCCTATGCTTTTGCATGACTCCTCAGGGTTGGCTGCTGTTGATGGCACATGATCGTGTGGGGTTTATTCGGCTACCCATGAACTACCATTGCAGAGGGTTCACACGACCGTGTGACTCTCGTGCTGGCCATGTGACTCCTGTGCTTACCATGTGCTACTTTAATCACCTCCTCTTCGTTTAAAAACTCCTCCGTGGCCTCTCGATCATCCTAAACGAGCTCCGATACACGCTTAATTTTTGATATCGCTCCAAAACATGTATCCTACAATGAAAATAGCGAAAGAGTAGATCTCCGAATAAATGAACATAATCATGTTGAAATACTAATAAACAGAAGTATAATAGCATAAATCATACACAATGAAATCAAGTGATATGAAATAAAGCATGCATAAAGATAGACATAATCTACGCACATCATCAGTCAACCGAACACACTATGGAAATAGTAGATACGATCTCACAGTTGTAAGGAAACTCAGGGATCAGTTGACTAAATATCAAGATCAGTCGACCGAACATTTAATGAATTTAATATGCAAAGAACAGATCAAAGCAAAGAATGACACATCAGATAATCAATCGACTGAACATCAGGTTAAGTTGATCCAACAACAAAAGTCAATTCATGCATGAAGATTGCATCTTGGCGAGGAAGGAAAGCTACAGGATCGGTCGATCGATGGGGAGTTTAGTTGATAGATAGGTTTAGTTGACTAAACGATTTTTCAGTCGACCGAATTAGGCCTATATATACACTTCAAGATCAAAGCTTCGAATCAAGGTTTTTTGAATGGAAAAGTGTCATACTATGATCTTCTGCTCGTCATCTGTGCTACTATATACTTGTAACTGTATTCATTGAAATATATTGGATTGCTCATCGTTGCGATCAAGGATTGCGGACCTTGGAGTAGGAGTTGACACAGGCTCCGAACCAAGTAAAATTGAACGTGTCTTTCTTTACTTTCCACTACCTCTTTGATAATTGTTTTATGACTCGAACGAAAAGATTTTGCAAGCAATATTCACACCTCCCCTTCTATCGCTATACCGATCCTTTAATTGGTATCAGAGCAATGTCACTCTGAAATAACTTAACCATTTTTCGAGTACTTTTCAAAAATCTTTTTTCTTTAAAATTTTTTTTCTCCTAATCTTAGTTACATTTTTTTTATAATTTCTTATCTTCCTGCACTACTAATCACAAGACAAGAGTCTTGGAAATTCTTTTTGTCTGTTTTGCAAGGATGTTGAACTTATACCAAGAAGGGTACAACACCGTCTGACCTTCGCTGTTCAACGGAGAGAATTTCAACTATTGGAAGAAGAGGATGTAGTTCTACATAAAATCTAATATCAATTTGTGGTTCACCATACTAAAGGGCTAT
>JBBPFQ010967487.1:0-11088 GCA_037974815.1 Kaempferia elegans
TTCAGACGGTAAAACATTGGTTCATTCACTGGCAAATATTGCCTCGATCGGTCCGATATTCGGTATCCACATTAGTCAACATTGTTCAATATAATACATGCCCTGGATTTACACCCCATGCATACTCACACGTGAGAGAAAGTATCTTCTCATGCATTTATTCACATCATCAATACATGTGAATTAATATAAACTAATTAATATGTCTTGAAACTCTTAATGTGAAACTAAAATCTCATTCATAATGGAGTCTCTTTCACAATAGAGTTTCACAATGTGAAACTAGAGAGTATATAAGGAAAAATTCAATCAAATCCAACTAGACTCTATTTATTTTTTCCCTTCAAACATCCACTATAATTCCTGTATATGACATTCTAACTCTTTCAGTGTTTACTTATTGTTTAGTTGATCTTTGTCAATTAGTCGTTAGATCCACCGTTGATCAATTAATTTCTCGATTGCTTTAGTATAAGTTTGTCTATGACATCTAGTTTCTATTATCACCAACTATTTTACCGTAACTTTTGTGTTATTTACTATCGTAATATATCAATATCATAAATTAGTCGACTACTTAGTTGAATATTTTATTTATTAAACAATCAACTTGTGCGGATATGTTGGTTAACTCAACTCTTCAATTGATTTGGGTTGACTTTAGTCGACTCGATTCCTAACTATTATCATGATTGAATCTCGACAACGTTGAAATTTATTTTCTCTCAAAGAAATATTCTATTGGTGTAATTTTACTAAGCATGCGATTTGTATGATTTTTATATTTGGATAAAGTTTAAATTATTTTTTTTTATATTAAATATTTATTAAAAGAAAATGATGAATGACTAAGTCAATCTTATATTTACTTAGTCCAACCTAACCCGATCGAGCTTGGGCCAATCCGTTTACATTTAGGGTTTAGGTTCAAATAAGGCCTAGGGCCATACTTGTTACCTATGCTACAGGCATGATTTGTAGACAAGAGGCCTTTACTGACATAGTTGAGGTGGTAAGTGGTTAGATGTTTACCACTTAAGGTCGAGGAGTCAAACCTCGGGGCTAACGGGATATAAATCTCTACACCCTGTATAACTTCATCCTTCATCCACTTACCTACTCAATCACTGTGATTCACCTTCTCTGTGTTAGTCCTAGGGTGGACTGCGGGGGCATTGGGGGTGAGCACTTTGCCTTTTGCCCCTATTTTTTTTTGCTGCGTGATTCGTAGACCAGAGAAAAGAGCAACATGTGTGCGGGAATAAAAGATACAAGAATGGCCAACTTGGGACACCCGACTTTGATTCGGAATCGTTGGCTTAATGGTTTCTCATGGGTTGACCCATAACCTTAACTATCCAAGACATTTATAGTTCACAATTCAAATTTGCCGATTCACTGTTTGTATACATTCATCACAGTTCATCACGATTTAAAATTATTATCTCAAAATTGTTAAAAAAATCTTACACTTATATAGATTGTCTAGGTATAATATACTTCTTAGGATTTAAGAAATAAATGATAATCATTGATAAAAACGATCACATAATCTAAACCGTTAAAAAAAATCCTCTTCCTTTCTCTCATGATCAGAACTATCAATCTAGCATTCAGAATTATTTTTACACTTTTAAATCACACGTAAAGAAATATCTTAGCTATTAGTTATTAAAATATTGTCTATCACATATAAATATTAATTTGCTGTACTCCAATTGATAAGGATTTTTGGTTCTTCGTTCAAATCCTAACAAACACCGTACATTTTAAAAAAAATAAATTTTCACTAAAAAACATCTGTTTATAATAAAAAAATTAACCAGTTGTTCTGATTAATTCACCCATGGAATCGTAATCGGTCTGTTGACCCAGTCACGGATCAAAGTTGGATCCGATTCAGACCCAATCCGGGTCAGCTTTGGGAGGACAGGAGTTTAACCGATCGATTTGATTATCATTTTGATTGAACCGGGTCGATTGCGGTCGATATGAGGAGCCCTCGCTTAGCTTCTGCCGAATCGCAGCCCTAATCCAAAGCGGTGCAATTTTGTACCATTTTGTTTGCACAAGAAATGCCGGAGGAGCAGAGGCGAAGGGAAAGCGGCGCCGGAGGCGACTCGCGGTCACGACGCGAAGAACGCGATCCCGACAAAAGGCGTCCCCATTCCCGATCTGAAAGAGAAAGGCAAAGGGAGCCCAGGTAACCTTCTCTTTTGCGCTATTTATTCCGCGTTTTGGTGGATTTCATAGCAGATCTCGGAGTTGCGCACATTATCAATTGAGCTGTAGGAAAAGTGATTGTTTATTTCTTAATCATTGATAACCTGTTAGATGGTTACAAGAGTCTCTCTTTTGGACTAGCGATTGTAGTTATCCATATTGGTTTCTTTTTCAGTGATGGCTCTTTAGAGATGAGAATCCTTCAACCTTGATATTGTACTTGGCATTCCATGTTTTATGGTGTAGAAGGTTTAGGAGCATTTCTTCTCAGTTTACAAGAAGCCTTTTTTGTGGGTATTCTTTCAGGGCCTTGGACTTTCTGAAACCTTTCTCTTGTTATTTCAACTCACCACATTCTTTTTATCGATGGAAAGTTTTACAAAAGGCAGTTAAAGAGTTAAGAACATAGAACTTACCTGGATGACGGATCAAATTTCTTTGGAGATTCCAGTGCTGGTCTTCAGTTTTCTTCTCTTTATTGTTATCTGACCTGCTAATGGAAGTAGTTCACTGTGAGAGCTGGTTTATCATTCTATTCTATGTAGCTGTGTCACCTGCATACTATTTCAATTTTTTTTCTAGTGGAACTTATGCTTGTATCCTCAGGAAAATGAGTACTAAGAAGAATATAAAATGAGTCACTCTCTATAAGTTTATACAAGTGACAGAAAACAAGCTTAATATATGAGTAATGCTTTATGTTTTTTCACAAGTATTTTTTTTCTTCTTCTTGATGTTCCAAAAGAAATATGTAAAACTAACTGTAAACTTGAGATTGTTGAAATCCGTCTAGATCTCTATGTGACGAATCATTACAGATGCTTGTTTTGTGTTCCAATGAAGCAGTTCCAATTTCTCCATGTATTAGGAATCTTGAGCTTAGGAATCTGTCTCCTACTCTGTTGTTGTGTTATTTCATGATTTCATCGATATCAGAAACTAGTAAATTAGCCTTTTGGCCTAATTGTTTAGTCTTTTACATATATTCTATGTACACATTTATTTGTGCTAAACTTGAATTTGAGTATAGGGATCATAATATTATCTTTGCTGGTGGATACCATTCTGTGGCCGGGTATCTTCAATTTCCCTGAACCTATGTTCTGTGGTTACTCTGAAACCATTAGTGGATATTAGCATTTTAAACTTTGCTATGTCTCTGCTATTTGAATATTGATTGTATATAATACCATTCTTAAATTTCTGTTTTACTTGGTTGAAGATCATGATGAGATCACACATTTTCCCTTCAGTTAGGTCATTTATATTGTAAATTCATTGAGGTTTGCTATCCATTAGTTCTTATAAATGTCCAGATATTATTTCATTGCATTACTGTAGGGTCATACTCCATTTTTTGATCCTGGCGAAAGTGAACCAATGTAATAGAATGGAGGGACTCGTTACCTTGTATTTTACTTCGGACAGAGTCACTGCTTCTGATAATGTTCGTAAGATAATAGATGGTTACTCAGAAACCTTGATTTTTCTAGTTCAAATCACTTTAGTTGTTGTTGTTTTATATATTTTTAAGTGCTTTCATGGTTTGTTAATGTTTATCATTGGTGTGTATGATCTTATCACTCACAATTTTCTAACTGATTTTGCTTTTACTTTCTTGGTAGTCCAAAAAGATCAAGAAGAGATGAAAAGCCATCATCTGAGAAAAAATGTTCTGGTAATAATGATTTGGACATTGATGACAATAGAGAGCGAAAGCATCGTAGGCGGTTTCAAGATTCTATGCCAGTAAGGATTTCTTCAGCAGCTGATATAAAGGAGAAGTTTGACCCTGCGAAAGATGGTTTTGACAGAAAGGCTATTCCTGATGACACTAAACGTCCTTCAGACACAGTAGAAACACCTCGGAGTCGATCTCACTTCCAGGTATGACTTGTATTTCTGGAAGTTAATTTTAATTACACAATTCAAATCCTTTGTCAAGTTTGTTTGGTCAACTAATAGCGAGCATGGTGGCAGAATTGAAATTGGAGCATAACAATTGATCTGAACTGATTTTCATGGTAGGGAAGCCCTCATAGATCAACTTGGATCTTCAGCCATGACAAGTTTCTTTTGAACTAGACTAGTTTTTCCTGGAATAAATTGAATCAATCATTCATGACCGAAGGCAAGTAGGCAAAATCAAATGACAAAAGATAACTTCCATGTAATTTTTTATATATGCAGGTCTACTTGCGATAGATGACCTACTTATTGCTTATGCTTTTTTTTCCCCTGAAGCATCATCTATTAAACAGAAGTTTTGCAATACCAAATTCTTTTTCACCTACAAAGAAATCTTTTTGATTCTCCTTGTAAAACTAGGACTTCAAAGAACTTAGTTCACATTTTCTAGGCTATTTGACGAATTCATTGTGTCAATAACCACCTGAAAGATATTATTTTTGGTGAAACATAGTTGTAGAACTAACATAATAAACTTTTATTCAAAGCCTAAATTTCAGATTTAATTATGAAAATGGTTTCACATATCTATTTTTGAGGTAGATGCTTGGATTGACAGTGACAACGTGGCAAACCACATTTATTTTCTGAGCAAGAGCAGGTTATATATTCATTCATTCCAAGTAGAAATGAAAGTACAACTCAAAATACAATAACAAACCATTTTAGTTTCAACTATTTATGCTCAACTACATGGATTTGGTCCTCTGGTCCATTTGTTGCTCTATATGCAAAATTATCTCATTTTTAATGTCTAGATGTTTTTGATTACTCCTAATTACTTTAAAGAACTTTTTTGATCTTCCTTCTAACATCTTCTATTTTAATCAATTCAATTTCTCTAACTATAGAACTTACTATGTTGATTTTATCTTTGTGTGTGCATATTTTCTCGTCCTTTTGTCCATGGAAGCTACACATTACTCCTATTGGTAGTCATTTTTTATTTCATTCTTGGAAGTGACACCTTATTTTGTTTATTTGTTAAATGCTCAAAATTCTTTACATATAAAATACTATTGGTCTTGTAGTCTAAATACAAATTTAGCTTTAAATCACTAGACAATCTCTTAAAAAAAAGTCTAGATGTTTTGACGATGACAACATCACCAACAACCAAGCCTTATCCCACTAGGAGGGGATGACTATATGAATCCTTTTATGCCATTGAGATCTATCTCCTACTATATCATTATCTACACTTAAATAAATTTTATCTTATTTTATTGTTACTAACCAAGTCTTTTTGGTCTTCCTCGTTTGATATGTGTGCTTGTCATAATTTCACATCGCCTAACTGGAGCATTTATTAGTCGTCTAAGTATGTGCCTGTGTCATCTTAAACGTATGTTACGGAGTTTTTCCTCAATAGATGCAGTTCCGACTTTCTCTTTAATGTTTTCATTTTTTATTCTGTCCATTCTCATATGTCCACACATCCACTTAACATTACCATCTCTGCAACTCTCATCTTCTGCTCATGTGCTCGAGTCATAACCTAACATTCAACTACCTATAACATAGTAGGTCCAATTGCGGTTTTGTAGAACTTTTCTTTAAGTTTTAAAGGTACTTTACGATCATATAAAACACCCGATGTTCTCCTCCATTTCAACCATCCTGCTTATATTTTATGTAACTTCTAGATGTTTTGACATAAATTAAAAATTGTATTAACTCAAAACTTATCTAATACATGATATGCTAACTCGTATAAATTGATAACAAGACTTATTTTTTATAAAGTAAGAGATTTGTGCTAAAATAAAATAATTATCCCAATAAAAAAAGTAACCCCTCTTCTAAAAAACCAAACCACCTTTTATAAAAACTAGCTACATTATCATTTATCATAATTTACAGAATCATTATCCTATGATTTATTGAATATTTTTAGCTTAATTTTAAGAGAAATACATGGTTCCCGTACTCTCCCTTAAGTTGGTGAATAAGTGTTTATCATTTCCATCTTGCTTACAATACTTTGAAATACTGAACTACTTAGCCTTAATAAGTATATATGCAATTTGCGAATGTGTAGATGGGTACAAATCAACCCATCCTCTAATTTCTCCTTGAATAAGTGTTTGACAATTTAATGGTTTTCGTTCTATCACAATAAAGTCTCATTTGACCATCACATTTGATCTTCAAGTTTTCTAAGATGATCTTTAACCAAAGCAGTTTACACCTTGAGCCACACTAGATTACGCCACCACGTGTTGGTGTTTGTCCATGACACAAGGTTACCACTAAGAAAGGTGCAATTTCTAGTGGTTGACCTTTTGTGAACCATTGACCCAACATAATTAATATCTCTAACACCAAACCTCTATTTCTTTTAAATATAATACCCTTTCCTTTCCCAAATACCCTTTCTCTTATTCCTTTAAGAGACTACTCTCTGAGCTGCTTACAGATGAGTTTCTTTTGGGTTATGCATGAATGTTAATACATTTCCTTATCTACTACAACATCTACGTCTACTATTCCAAGTTGTTTGAGATTTGGTATGTTGGAGTATTTGTTGCCTTGTATTCTGGTTGTATATTTCTTTAAAGAGTCCTAAAAATGTCTCATTTATAGTGAGCCGCTTCAATCCCAAAATGTATTTCAACCTCTTCCTAATAATGTGGTCTCAAAGTCCTTCACCAAACGCTAAATAACTTGTCTCTCTTTTTCATTATTTTCACTATTATATGTTGGTGCAATCATTTGCATGTTATTTTTATGATTGGATAAAAGTTTAAGATAGTGAAATATTGTTAGTCTTATATGTATGTCTAGTGTGTAGGCGCAGGGAATATAACATCAATTACTGGATTAATATTTGGAATCGAAGTAGGTTGATGAGGATCAAATACTTGGCAAGTGAAAGATTAAGTAGATCAACGAGAACTGAATATTTGGCATGAGGATGTCTAGTAGGTCAGGTTGACTGGTTGAGGGTTTAATACTTGCACATGGAAGTCTAAGAAGTTTGGCAACTAAGGACTGGAATTTTGGCAGCATGAAGTTCCAATACATTAGGGAAATCAAATGCTAGGCAATAAATGAAGTCCTAGAGGCAACGAAGTCAAATCATATATAAAACTAGGATAAAATTATCAAAGTAAAAAAATATCTTACATAGGAAGCAATCTTGCACAGATATTGAAGCAAAATAAATTTTAATTGAAAATTTGATTATTACATAGTAAGGATCAAGAGTTGCCCCGCATGACCCAATTGAAGCCTCCTTGTCCCACCCTATAACTTAAGTAGGGCAGGAATAAAACCTAAAAGAACCCATATATGCCCATGGCAAGTTTTGAAGATTTTTTTCTACTGCTTCTCTTGCTTTGTCACAAATATCTAGGTTATTTTGTGTGATAATCCCCTCCCAAACCATATGCAAAGCGACATGAGGTAGGATGGGGAACTTTTCTTTCCTTGCCTTGCCTTTCTTCTTGTCATCCTTGCTCTACCCTGCCCATTGTCATCTCTATTATAGCTCTTATAGACTTTTTACCAACCAAACTAAAAGAATATCACTAATTAAGAAACAAAGTAATCCCATTATATGCTTACTAGACCAAAAGAACTACCAAACCAAAGGTACTTAGTGAAATCTAATCAAATTAAAAGATAACAACCCCTATAATTAAGACAATCACTAAAATTAATTGCAAACAAAATTCAAATCAAATTCATTTTTCCATTTAAAACTTTCTAAAGCGACAATTCCTTGTTTTCCTTATGCTCTCATAATGAGGAGAACTCGACTTCGTGATTTGTTCACATTTTTTGGGGTCATCATTCCAAAGTGTAGGGAACAATGAGTTCGCTAATTTTGTTCAACAATACTTCTTTATTGTTTATGTTCTCTAGACACTCCTTCCAATAAGTAAGAAATTGGTCCACCTTGCACTTTCTTCTAAATTATAGCATCATTTCCTTCCTTCCTCCTAGCTCTTTTTAAATAATAAGAAACTACCTAAGCTTATCACTGGATGAAGATGATATTTACGTCCTCATATTACTCATGTGGTGTGAAGGTAATATTGTTGAGGATACATTTGTATAAAGCACAAACTGTCACAAGGTCAACTATGAAATAAGACTCGGATTTCTTTTAGCAAATCAATATGTCTTCTAATTTGAAAGTTGAATTAGTGTGAAGTTTAGTTGACAAGTTAAATAAATAAGCATTTTAATCAATTTTCATAACATTGTAACTAAACAAGTTGTCCATGAATACTCCAAATGTTGATGATTTGAATTTAAATTATATCATGTCACTAGGAACTTTAAAATAATCATTAATCTTTATCTAATATAAGTTCCTCTCCTTGTATTAACATATCTCTCTCATATCAATTCATTAAAAATCTTAATAGGATCATAAGTGGTAGATAAGAAAAATACCAAAAGTTTTAATTATGCTTGGTTTCCTCAATTTTCTTATACGACTTCTATGAATAACGGGGATGAGCTATGACTAGACTTGCCCATGGCACGTGTCTGAATCGAATCCGGCCTGGGCCCGTTATGGGTTAATGGGTCGGTTATCCGTTGACCCGGTTAGTCGGGCTTGAACCATTATATATTTAAATATTTAAGTAATATTAATGGTGTGGTTCAATTAAAGTATTCTACCTTCCTATTTAAATTAATTTTTTAACATATTTTCTTTGAATTCTTTTATGTGGGACTATTCTATCTATTCATTTAAACTAATTTTTTTAACCTATTTACCTTGAAATTTTTGACGCGGGATTATTCTACTTTTCTATTAAAGCTAATTCACAACCTATTTGTTTTGAATTATTTGATATGGGATTATTCTATCTTTAATTTATTAAATTTATTAATCTTATTTAACTCTCTTAATAACTTATGAATGATTTTATTTTATTCATTTAATATTGAAGTTATAAAAAAAATAATAACTTATTTAATAATAAAATTATTAATTAAAAGATATATACATATATATAGAGTTTATCCTGATTTGAAATAGGGTTAATGGGTCGGTTTGTACCATTAATTTTTTATATAATTTTTAAATATATATTTTTAAAAATAATAATAAATTTGAACTGTCGTGAATTGTCGCAAACAGGTGGTTCTGAACTATGAATCGTAACCGTCTTGGACGGTTAAGGGTTGACGTTCCAACAACCGGCGGTTTTAAACCGTCGAACCGGCAGTTGTGAACTGTGGTCGGGTTTAGTTATGACTTGTGACTCTAAATCATGATCAAATATCAAGCTGACTATTCTTGAAAGGGTCAGAGTAATAGGAGGCTTTTCTAAAATTGCACCATCAAGGGACTCATTGAAGGTGCTATCTGAAGGCCCTTTTAAAATGTCATCAAATGACTATTTTAGGGTTGAGTTATATCTCAACTCTTTTATTTTAATTAAAGTTCACTAATTGTGGGTAAAACAAGGACTGTGTTGTCTTTAAGTTTAGTTCATTTAAGGATTATTATTTTGGTTTTGCAAATTTATTAGGCAATCATCTTTGAAGATATGATTGAATAAATTTTTCTACCAATTTTCATTTCATTTTATGTCTGTGCGATGAGTTCTACTTTTATTATGGAATGATGCTTTTGAATGCTTTGCCAAAATTCACTATCTGCTCCAACAAATTTATTGTTCAAAAATGGTGCTCATTCACTAGAGGTCATGTTTTATTTATTAAAATAATCTTCAATGTTAGCTAAACAATCTAGAGATCTTTTAGATTCAGATTGTTTATCAAAAGTAAGGGGTTATGCTTAGGCCTATATTGATCAATATTTCCTGGAGAATGATTTGAAACAAAGATTAATATGAATGGTCTATTTTAGTTTCCATTATTTAAACCTGTCTCATATTGGGTGAGCTTTATATATCTCCCTTCTAGAATCTATATGTATTATGAAATAACTGGGTAAGAAATTAAGTTACAATGATGCAAACATGATAGATGATAATTAAAAAAACAAAAAAATTTGCAATCAAGCAATTATACAGATTATATGTATGCAAAAATTTTACCCTGCTCACCCTTATATGGGCGAGCGTGGGCAACGACCGACGTGACGTGGTGATGCGGACAAATTCTTGCATTTTCCTCTTCTCATTAAAATGCGCGGGCATTCGCTCTCTCTCTTCGTAGCTCGCTCACAGCCCCGCTTTTAAAACCAAAGCCCTAAACCCTCGTCCTCTCTCATCTCGCTCCTCTCTTGCCTCGCCTCACACCCCTAAACCCAGGCGATCTTCTTCGGAGATCAACTCGCGCGTTTGGAGTTAGGGTTGCCGTCCAAGCTGTATTGTTCAACTCCCTCCCCTCTCCGTTTTCTACGTTTACCTTAATGGCGCATTCCACTCGAGTTGCAAAGGTATGTAGGGTGTTTTAGAGTTTAGAACCTATCGGTATTTTCTTTTACCTCTCGGGGTTGCAAGATATAGTTGAGCTGGTATTTGCAAACCAGCTATAACGTGGTGCTAGTTTTTGAAAATCAGCTACAATGTTGTGCTGGTATGTAAAAATTAGTTACGACACAACGTTGTAGCTGAATTTTATTAGATGATTTATCTTAATCATAGAGTTTGGCCTAATCATGTAAAAATTATATTTACATACATACACTTGTTTATTTAGCTAACAAAATGTTTTTTTGTCATGACATTCCATACATAAGGTGATCTTGGAACCAATGATGAAACCAATGATGCTACCGATGATGAAATCAATGATGAGGTCCACCTTGTTAATGTCATTCTCATTACTGATGATAATGAGGATGATTATCCAAAGCAAGCAGCTTTGGCCAGTTATTCCTCCTGTCCAGAAAGCATGGTGGGAGAAGACGAAATAATTATTGAATTTTTATCTCACCTCTCAATTTCAGATCCTGAAGAA
>JBBPFQ010967596.1:0-11086 GCA_037974815.1 Kaempferia elegans
GAAAGATAAAACAGTATTGCTTGAATCCCAAATAAAGATAGACATGTTCATATTGATTCCAATATTGCTTATGGTGCATAACTTGAAATATTTTTTTCTAAGTAAAAAACTAAATTGATCTAGATTGAAAAATATAATGAGAATATATTGTCTCAAAGTCGATTTAGATACAGATGTTTTAATATTTTATATTTTGTAAATCTAATGAGGATATATTTTCTCAGAGAGTGAAATAAAGACATTTGAAATTTCAAAATGTTAATCTTCCTATAAATTGATAATACTAATCTATAAAAAGGGAAAAAGACAACTAAAATCTAGTAGAAGAAAATCTATATGTCTATATTGATCATAGTGAAAAGTTTCATTCTCAGTAGGATTCTAAATGTTACTAGTGTTTTAGAATTTTTCTTAAAATGCTTATAATTGTTAGAACAGTGCCGAGAGTTTTGGAGTTGCTGAAATGTGAAACTTCAGTTTTAAAGATATTTCACCTCACCCTACAAGAAGATTTGAGGGGTGCAAACGAATGGAATCGAGTAAAATAATATGAAAATATTGATATTTGAGTTCGATCTCGAAAAAATATATAATATTTGAAGCTCGAAAATATAAATAGTTTTGGCTTGAGCTCTATTAAAAATAAAATTCAAGTTTGAGTTCAATTCGAATTGTTCAAACCTTGATTTGAGTATATTCTCAAACTATAATTCTAAATGCCTTAAATTTGAATTCGAATCCAATTAGAACCTTAATTTAAATATATTTAAGTTAAAATTATGTAAAAATAATTAAAATTCAATTCGAGTTTGGCTCGTGAACAATCGAACAAAATAGTATATGTTTGAATTCAACTCGAAAAAATATTCGAATATGTTCGAGTTTGGCTCGAATTCGATAATTTGGAATGCAAATCTAATATTTTTGAGTCGGCTTCAAAAACTCACGAACTGGTTCAATTCGTTTGCACCTCTAGTGCTGACCCCAAAAAAGAACATACCTGAGTTTCACTTGACTGTTGTAAGTTGGAGATGGCTAGGATGAAGGTTGCTTTCCACTGGTTAGGACTTTAGTGGTAAGGAGGGGAGGGTTATTTGTCTTCATTGAGTTGTTGCACGGTGCTATAGACCATATAGGAAATAGGCCGGTGTTGGAAATGGTGTGGTGTTTAGGTTTACAATTGACGACGAAGTCGTACAATTGTCGGCCATCGGTGTTGATTCGGATGCACGTCGCAAAGAGAAAATGAGCCTGGCCATGAGGAAAAAGGACCAAAAGTGGACCATAAAATTAGTGTCCCATATATAATTTGATAATTTGTAAAGTAACGTACGTGAAGTGAATATTTGATAAATTTAATTACACGATTCAGTAAAAAATTTATTTTAATTTTGAAAGTGAATATGGAAAATAAATACCATCGACAGTTTCTGATTACGGTATTTAATTAACGGTAAATCTGTATGGTCAAATTCTGACCAACTAAAAAGTATTTAATTAATACATGTTATCTTATAAATATATGTATGTTATATTAATAATTTTTTATACTTTTAAGATGATATGTATTAATTAAATTTTTTATTAATTTTTTTTTAATTGGTCAGATTCTGAATGCATTTAGTATTGTTCTTTAATTAAATATAAAATATTATTTCTTATCGTCTGTCATGTTCAATACTATTGATGCTCACTAATTAATATCACCATGACTTATCCAACTAAACGAGTTGCGTAGCAATGATGAAGCTTGAAAGATGAACGTCTTTCATATGCCCACTTGCACCAGATGTCTTGTCTACCACTATTCAAATTTTGTTTTATCGAATCATTCTATCTTCATAAAATTAATTTTCTTTCCTAATTTTTCTTCTGTCTTATTCTCCTTTAATTTCTTCTTTATATATATATATTTTTTAATAATAAAAATATTATTTTTGTGTGTCAAAATTCAGCGGTCTCTTTACCAAAAAAGTTTTGACGTGAAACAATTATTGATTCCCAAGTGCTCCTATTGGCTATCATTGTTGTGGGCTCCAGTTCACTTTTGGCGTCATCGAGTAAATTTAATTTTCTCTTCTCACAAATATTCCATCCTAATCAAATATCTTCATCTTTATTTTATGATTAAATTAGCGATTTTATTTGGATGGCCTTCTGTCGTGTTTTGCTCATCTTCGTTGCGAATTGAATAGGGTTGCTCCTCGATGAAAGGGAACTCATCGGAGTTGATGGCTTATTTCGACTTCAACGTACTTGTTCTTAAAGGAATTTATGTCTATTAACATAAAATGTTGCTATTGTCATTTCAAGTTTTCAACGTCAATAAGAATAAAGGAATAAGTCATTTTACATTGAGTAATATGAACGTGGATTTATTAAAAAATATAGAAGTCAGTTACTGTATACATGGACTACGATGATGGCTATCAACCCTCAAATTCGATGAAAAACTCGATAATTCACACAGTCTCTACAATAATAATTCAGTATGTAAATAAAACCGAAAAGCAGCTTTATTTCCGGTCCGGCTCGCTCCCGTTTCAACCGTAGAATCCGGTCCGGCTCCAGATCGCGTCCCGAACCCGGATCACGTCGCGGCCCTTCAGCGTCCGCCCGGTGCCTTCGAACACCGACGTCGAGCTGCTCTTCCCTTTGGCCCGGGCTAAGTATTCGTGCGGCGGCATCCACCGGTCGTCATCCTCGTCCGCCTCCTTCTCTGCTTCCTCCCACCGCGCGGGGCCGTCGCTGAGGAAGCTGGGCCAGACGGGCACCACCACCGGTGCCGACGATGCTGCGGCGGTGCGCCGCTGTGGACCGCACCGGTCTAGCTCCCCCTCGCGGCGGAAGCGGTCCGGGTCGGGCCGGAGCCACCAGGAGGAGTCGCCGGCGGGCCAGAATACTTCATCTTCGGCAAGGTCCGGGAGGTCGGTGCAGGGCGCGCGGCCGTGCACGCTGCCGAGGAGTCGGTCCGCGGTATGCCTGCGCGCCGTGGCCATCGCCGCTGCAGCTCTGCGGCGGCTAGAATCCATATTTATAATTCCCATACGAAGTTTGGGCCACCATAGCAGGCCCCAGGCCCACGAGGGCGCAAACTAGTTAATCCAATCACAGATAGACACGTGTCGAGAAGGACCTAAGGAAGATTCTTATCATGACTTCGATTTTTTTTTATGTTAGATTACGATTATTATCTCACTTCACGCCTCACAATTTAATCAATAAATTTAAATTGTCAAAAATGCTCTAAATTTTTAGTGCAGATAAAATGATATATCCGTCGTCTAATAGTTTCACATGATCCGCCTGATGACCATTTATGAAAAGATATATTAAAAAGTTATAATTTATCAGTAAAATGGATTTTTTTTTCTTCAATTTTATTGAAATTTAAATCTTTACCTTATGATAATAATTCTACACAACTAACCAACTCTGATCCTGAGACCCGGGCAGATGAAAATGATGCCTCATACATGCGATGCCGTTTAAAGAAAAATAACTATAGCACAAATCGAGCGTAAAACGATAAAAATGAAATTTTCATAAAATATTTTAAGAATTTAAAAGAAGAGGTATTATTGGTCACACAGGATAGGTGGAGCGTTCTCGTTCTCTTCCCAGTCGCACTGCACAGGATGATACGTCGCCGTCGTCGTCTTCGAAGCGTCCAAGAAGTGCCTAAAGAATCCCGCCACCATCAAACTCCGCTCTACCACTTCTCTCCAATCTCCATCACAGGTTAAAACTCATAGCCATAACCACTATGCGTGAGCCGAGAGGATGCTGTCGCTTCCGCCGAAGAGGACAGATGACGGTGCCTTTCGGGCGACGGCGACGCTCCGGAGCTTGCGATTCCGGCGACCTCTCGACACGTGGTGGCGCTGGCGAGCTTGGTTAAATCCGACTGGAAATGATAAGAGGGCTCCGTCACGGATGACGTCGCCGATCGATAAAGACGGTCGGCGATGGGCCCACTGCGTTAATGGGCCGAAAGTACCTTGTGCTGGCCCACCAACCCAATGATTGAGATAAATCGGAGATTTCAGGCTCGTAGCAACGTCGAGTCGCGGCTAGTGAGGCTGGTTAATGAGGTGAAATTTTGCCAAACTGATCAAACACGTAAATATATGGGATGGATGAAACGTAATGCGGCATGGAATAGGTATATCCATAAATATAACATACACATAAAATGATTCAGATAAGTTACAGACAACATGAGGGATTTACCTTGTAGGCATGAAGTCCACACAATGCTCATGTCTTTGAACAAAGAATAATACAGTAGCACGAGTGCTTCTCATTCTTCAGAAATGTAAGATCTGATTGATCACGAGAGCAGTCAGCAAAACTAGTCATTATCATGTTTCTGATGAGAAATCCAGGAATGACGTTACATGGATTTGCAATGGATGTGGGTTTCCATTAAGATGAACATTGTCAGTTCAATTGAGTGTTTCTGCATGGATTCCTCAGGCAATTCCCTTGCGTTCTTCGAAGTAATGTGTGGGTTTTAATGGTACATGTAAATACTGCCACTACCTACGGGAGCTTATAGCCATTCCAGCAGACTTGAAACTAGAAGAATAGAGGGTGACATCTGATAACCTTCCGTTGGAAAATTCAGCAGAAACATTCTGATGGCTGTTTTTTGGTCTCGATAACCTCCAAAACCTACCTATAGACGATACCTTCTTATTTCTCTGTTTCATGGCAGTAGAGCAAATTTCACTATTTAAGTTTCCATCATCTCCTCGTCGATCCCAATCCTTTCGGCTAGTCGATGACTGACTTGCTTGATAGTTTCCATTCACTGATGGGTCGCTTCTTTCTTGAGAATTACAAGAAGCCTGCTCTTCGACCTGGCTTACAGTTTCACAACCAGTATCGTCGTTTACATCTCCAAATTCCTTTATTTTTCCATTTAAATTTCTAGCAGGATTCAAGAGAAATAGGTCAGATTCAGGGCTGACTGCATCATTTTGGGAGAGATGACTTCCTGGGCTGTTTTGATGGTACTGTTCTATCTCTCTCCAATTAGTCTTTTCACTTGGCTTTAGTTCTTCAAAGACAGAGATGATGTCCTCGGAAGTAGGAGGTTGGTAATAGAATTCCTTGATATCATGAACTTTGATCGACCTGGCTGCTCCTTGAAGCATATCTGCCTCTTTTAAAGTTTCCAGATCTATTTCGGTACCACTTTGGGAGCTGAGAAAATGCTCAATTTCTTCTTGGAGCTGGCACAGCTGCACATACTTCTCATCGAGCATGAGCTTTGCATCGATCAACTTCATTTGTACCCTCTCTTCGCGCCAAACTTCTGCCATTTGCAACATCCTCTGTTCTTCATCCACTTCTTCACGAAGTCTCAAGGATTCCATCTTGATAGCCTCAACCTCGGCTTTGTCCTCTCTAATCTCCTTGGCCAGTTCTTCGCATACTTGCTCTACAATCTCACGCGCCTTCCTCTCCTTCTCATAGTCATGCAAGCGCCTCCTTGCAGACAACTTTGCCTCAGCAAGTTCATCGACAAGCTTAGCATTCACAACTTCCAACCTTTTTCTGTTCTTCCTTTCTCTGATTAGGTCATCCTTGATGTGCTCTATTATATTGCCAGCTTTCTCATGCTCCCTTCTCCTCCATAATTCCCTCTCTTTTGCAAGGCTTTTCATGAACTGATGGATCTTTTTCTTTACAGACTGCCGCTCGGATTCAAGATCATTGATGCAACTGCGAGCCCGCTCTAGCTCCAGATGCAGTTCAGAGATAACTGAGAAGCCGTTTACCAGTTCGCCTTCAGGAAGCTTCAGATGGCCATTGAATTGGTAGATATCCTCGGGGAAATTTGGAGAACCAGGGTCCCATTTAGTTGCCTTCTCCATTGCAGAGAAGAGTAAAGAAGACGAACATTTCAGCTGTTAAGCGAAGAAAAAAATTTGGTAAGCTTGAAAATCTATAAAGAACACCATCGAATTCACAACATACTCAAAATGCCACTCTATGATGGATAAGAAAAGGAGTGGTAAGCTCATTCTTCGCAATTGCAAGTAGTCTTATCGAACTATGGATACCAAATTTTGAAAGGGTTTACAGGATTCTGCCTGAAATGCAAAGGCCAGCATCGACACAACAGATGAGAATGCTAAAAATAAGTAGAAAATCAAAGTGATCGACATCAATGTAGTTGTAGTCGTAATTGAACTTGGACGAGCAATGAATAATAACATTAAGGAAGACTAGAATTTTTCGGCCAATAACTACTACAGTCAATGATGCTCTAGTCCCCCAATAACTACACCATAAATCAAAAGAAGCTTCAAAAACAGATTTCGCGATGTTATTAAAGTAGAAAAGACGATATTTCTAACACAAGGAAAGCATTTCCCAGAATCAGTATTGCTAATTAGGCACGGAGTTTCTTCACTTAAGTGAATATACTCTCTATGAGACGAGCTAACAAAGTCTTCACGAGTAGAAAAAAAAGTAATCAAAACGCAATTTTAGGAGATTCCATCGGAAGTCCTTTACTTGGAACCCTATGAAAAGTTGAAATGAGAATAGAGAAAAGATCCGTGGACGGACGAAGGGAAAAAGGGGAATCAGATCTTGTGGGTGTAAATACCGGAAAACCTACCCGATTGTTCCGTTCGACACCTCCAAACTCCTCGGGATGCAAGTGCCACAAAGCGGCAGCCAGCTGCCTCGACGAAGCCACCGTCGCGGGCCTTGCGACGCCAATTTGGACGCAACTCACGCCCTTCTGGCCGCCAGTTCCGCCTCCGACGAGCTTCCTGGTGGGCTTCGAGGACCCATGCGCGTCGTGAATCAACGAATTCGAAACGGTGTGAGTGCGGGTGGCCAAACGTCGGCCCTTGATGCCGAGACGGTGGCGGCGGCGGCGGCAACCGCGGTGGACCTGGTGATTCCGCCGAGGGGTCAGATCTGAGCCGGGGGAGTTGGTAGTATGGTGTGCCACCGGAGCAGGCGCACGGTTGAGCGCGGATGATGGCGTCGTGGATGTTTTCCTGCTCCCTCGGCTCGATCCCGACGCCATCGCCATTGGAGACTGCGACGAGGAGGAGGCAGGATTGAAGTAAGCGCTCTGCGCCAAGATTCGTGCGACTTGCTCCATTCTGTCTTCGTCCTTACTTTATTACGGGACACCCATAGGCCCCATCCCTATACTGCCCTTACCCTTTTTCATTAAAAAATAAAATAAAAAGTAAATACCCATTTAATTTTATGAATAATTGTTTGCTTAGTCAAACTATTCAGAAAACTTTTTAAATGAGTCATTTTAATTTTAATCCTTCACTTGTTTTATTATAAAATTGCTAAAAAAATGTACGTATATAATTAAATTGGAATTTATTTTTTCAAAATTTTAAATCATTTCAGACCATCAATTTTCTAAAATAAAAATGTCTTCCTTAACAAATTATTTTTTTTTAAATAAAGAGGCAGATATATTTAATTTAACAGGTCTTTGTTGATAAGAACAAATAATGTAATTTAGATAATTTTAGTCAATCAAACTATTTTACTAAATAATTTGATTTTCTAAAATTTAATAATTATTATAATCTTTTCTAAAATTAAAATACATTTACATACAAAATAAATATGCATTTATCTCCTTGTTTTTTTGAGAAAAAAAAAGAATCAATCGCTAAAATCGTAAGAATCTCACTGTACGGTGAAAAGATATTTTGGTCAAGTTTGGACATTTTAATTATGGATTTAAGGGTGGCTTTTTGGATGCATATGTCATTAGCATATGATGTCAATGATTAGTGACTAATTAATTTTTTTTCTCAGTGCACTCTTTTTCAAAGATCTGCCTACTAAATTGGTCAAATATAACTTCCTCACATGTATATGGTGTGGAACAATGCATTAGTCTTCAGAAACTTATTCTCAACACATTACTTTTATAAACAGTTGCTGCAAACAGAGTTCTGATGCCATTCCAGCGAGAAGTGAACAACAATAATGAAAGAAAGAAAAAATCAGTAGTATTTTTAAGTTGTTGGAGCATGTGACGATCCAACCATCCAAGCCAAACAAAAGGTGTAATCTTTTTTTAAATGATCACGCACAATATGCATTAATATATATCTTCTTCTTCTTTTCAGCTTTTCTTAATTTTAGACACGTTCAAAGTAACTTTCCTGCACTTCTTTAGTAGGGCATTTAGTTTTGGAGATCGAGTTTGATACTGGAAAATGTACAGAATCTTCTCAGCTATGGGAAATAGATATTAATAACTATCCAAGTAGTTTTCCAGTACTCCAAATACTTTTTCTGATTCTGAAATTTTACATTTCTGTTAACACTGGCAATCAAACACATTTTCAATATATCTAGATTACAAGGTTTGCGAATCTATCAAATAGATATTCGTAGAAGCAATCCGAAGTGATCACTGCATAACAAAGGGTAGTTTTTCTTCCTGTGTTGGTGGCTGAGTCCCTGTATGATATCCTTGCCAATTATCTCGATATATTCCAATTTATAGTCCATCAGTTTGCACAAAAACCTATCCAATCTCTTCTGCAAGCTTCTCTTTCCTTTGATCAGCATTTGGTTGGAGACGGTGTCATAAGTCCACCCCTTCTCGCGGGGTCTCAAATACTTCCAAGCATCGACCCACCCCTTAGGCAAAGGGAAGCAGCCATCTATGTCCTCACTCCAGTTCATATCACCTCCAAAGATGGCATTCTTATGGTTTCCAAGGATGGTGATGGTTTCTTTGGCTTGAGCAGTGCGTTTCTTCGTGTGCGACTCGTCAGGTAGATTAGGTCTCTTTAGGTGACCATTGGCGACGACCAAACTTCTTTTCTTCCCAAACGCTTCTATTTCAGCTACAATCAACTTCTTCTTCATGATGGAATTCTTACAGTGCTCCAAACCCCGAACCTTCACTGGAAACTTACTTAACTACAAGCAACAAATTAAATCATGAGATCAGTTACTATTTGTTCTGATTCTCATTCTTAAAGATCTTGCTAGTTAGACATCAAAGATCATAAATTGCTTGTAGATCGACTTTATATGTTCCCAAATAACTTTTTGTTGATAGTGCATGCAATGCTTTTTGTTCAATTAAGGAAGGCATACCAGAACACAGTAATGTTTCGTTGTTGGTGTTTTGTGGGACACACATTTGTATTGTTGCCACCATTTGAACCCATTAAAAATTTTGCGAATTTTAGGTGTTACCTCCTGCCAAGATAAGGTGGGGAACAAGTCATCTTACATATATATCTATATATATACCTGCCGACAGAGATAGTGTTTTAGAATAAATCCTATGAAAATTACAATCACAGTTAAGAGATTAATTGTTTCGAGGTATGATACTTGAAATAGAATTATGTCTGGCATATTCACAGCTTGCATGAGTTCCCCAATAGCTTTCATCCTCTCATGCAGTTTCACATCTTCTTGCCAGATGTTGTATGTTACTATTGTGATGACCTGTGGCATCGGATTACCACTGATCCGTCTTGGAAATTCTTGGAAAAGGTAACCAATAAAAACATATAAGATGTGATCTAAACTATGCCATCATATCTGTAGTCATAGATAGAATCAGTAATGGTTATGGTGAATTTTTATGTTGAATTTGAGGTACCTTTACTAGTGCTCGGATACCCATCTCTGTATTTCGGATCTGTCTTACCTGATCGCAGAGTTACCGACGCTTTCTCTGCCAACTTGTTCCTTACAGAAGCCGGTGCATCAAGCGTGGAAGAAGCTGATGCAGAGCTCTTTTTAGTGGGTTTGGAACTCAATTCCTCTTTAGAATTGAGGATGTGGTGTGAGTAATCTGAAAGAATTCGTCGTCAACGATCGTTAGAGAGGGAGCCCCATGAGTATATATGTGCTGAGTTTGAGGTTTATACCTTTACTATCGTTTGCATACCCATAGCTGCTGTTTCTTGGATCTGTCAACGCTTCCTGCGCCAACTTGTTCCTGATCTCTGAAGCCGGTGCATCGGGCTTGGAAGAAGGTGTATCAGAGCTCTTTTTAGTGGATTTGGAACTCAAGTCCTCTGTAGTACATTGACGGATAGTTCTGAGCTTTAATTGACGATGTGGTGTAAGTAAGATGAAAGAATTCGTCACCATCGTTAGAGCGGGAGTCCCATAAGTACGAAGCACCCCAGACCAAAAAGGCAGCTCCGCCAACGATAGCGATCGCCTTTCCGCCGGCGATAGCGATTGCCTTTCCGCTGGCGATAGATCTCGCCTTTCTGCGGGGAGAGCTGCTGACGGAGTTTCCCATCCTTGTTCCTTTCCTCCCGTCGTCTCACTTCAGGTCGTCTCTGATCAGTCTAGTTACATCAGGTATTTGATCATTGGGCGATCAAAGTTGCTTGTTACACAAAATTTGAAAGATTCTTAAAAGAAAATGATGAGTCAAGTTTACACTGATGACTATGAACTGATGGGACAACCGCTGTCGACATGCATTATAGCTTTAGGAAAAGTCAAAAGAGCATCTCCACACCACTTTAATATATTTTTAATTTTATAAATATTTATATTTTAATGTGATTTTTACTGAACCACATAGATAACTTTATATAATATCGAAATCGTATAGGTAAAGGTGGTTTAGTTGGTGGATTTATGAATAAGGGAATGGAATGATAGTAAATAATATTATTTGGATTATAAGTTTGAGAATGAGAATTTGAGAATAATTTCCAAATATATGTGAATCACCAAACTCATATAAGTTGGGGGGTTTCATTTCCATTTCTCTAAAAAAAATTAAATTTTTTTACAAATAAAAAAAAGTAAAATTTTTAAAATAAAAAAATTTTAAAAATAAAAAAAATTAAAATTCAAAATAAAAAAATTAAATCATTAAAAAAAATTTTAAAATTTAAATTTCAAAATTCAAAATTTAAAAATTAAAAAAAGTACAAAAAATTAAATCATTTATAAAAAAATTTAAAATTTAATAAAAAAATTAAAACAATTAAAAATTTAGAAAACATAAAAAATTTAAAACAAAAATAAAATTTTAAAAAAATTAAAAATCCTTAAAAATAAAACAAAAAAATACAAA
>JBBPFQ010967704.1:0-11085 GCA_037974815.1 Kaempferia elegans
GGCATACCGGACGACTCCAAGGGAAGCTACAGGTATGACGCCTTTTCAACTGGTTTTTAGAGGAGAGACAGTTGTACCTGTGGAGATAGGAGTCGCTTCTGATCGGAGGCAGTGAACAGAAGAAGAAAACGCAGAATGGCGATTGATAGAGATGGACTTAAAAGAGGAAGCTCGGGGCAAGGCAGCCATCCGGCTCACAGCGTAACGTCAACCGATGAAGCAGCAATATGATCAGCGAGTCGCTCTTAGAAGATTCCAAGCGGAAGACCTTATCTGCAAGCTCATCAAGTCGGTTGGCGACATGTCTGAGTTGGAGCCTCAATGGGATGGACCCTTTAAAGTGGTTACTCGGCTTGCCTCGAGATCGTATTACTTGCAGGTCTTCGAGGGGAAGCAGCTCGGTAGGCCATGGAGAGAAAAGCACTTACAACCCTAGAGAGTGTGAATTGTTTTTTCATACGTACCTTAATGTAACTCATTTATATGGCTCAACTAATAAATGCATGTGATCTTGCCTGGAAGACGGCCGGCCGGACACCGGGGAGCACTCGTCGCAGATCGGGTGATGTGGAGGCTGACTAGGAGAGGCACCGTGCTCGGGTCGGGCGAAGCAGACCGGCGACGCACTCGGCAACACCCAGGGGCACTCGGGGTCCTGCGCACAATCAGCCAATCAAACAAGCGTTAGCCACCAAACAGGGATCGCCGCCCCGTGTTTGGTACTCCGACGCTCAAGTTAGTCCGATCAGGAGGAGAGAGAAAAGAGGAGCAGGGCTTTTGCCTAGTGATGCTTAATGAAAAGCGTACCTTTGGCCCTCCTCTCGAGGACTATTTATAGGGGGAGGAGCACCCGAGGGCCTTGGACACGTGGCACTCTACTGGCCTATTTGGGCCTTGGCCGTGTGCGGGCCGCGCTTATAGCCTTTGCCACGTGTCACCTGCTGATAGGGGCTGAGTAGGTCGGAATCTTCCCCGACAACAGTTACGCTAGACGACAGAATGTCTTTGTCGTTAGCGCCTGGTCGGCTGGGACCACGTGGGTCTGTCGGGAACATTCTCTGACATACTCTGATATTCTCTGGCCCTTCAGTTGTGTGCAGGCTGGTCGGAATATTCCTTGACAGGCTGTTATACTAAACGACAGAAGATTCTTGTCGTTTGTGTCCAGCTGGCTAAGACCACGTGGGTCGGTCGGGAACATTCTCTGATATTCTCTGGCCCTTCGGTTATGCTAGACGACAGAGTACCTTTGTCTTTTACCTGCCGATCGGACGAGACCGCCATGGCTGCTCGGCCATGCGATCCGATCGGTCCATGACCTTGGCGAGTGAGCAATCGCCGACCGGTCTTTGTTTATCGAGGCGGGTCTTCAACTGATTGAGCCGACCGGAGTTCATGCTCCTTGGCTCTTATTTCTGATGCTCGGGCCTGTTGATTTGCCTTGTGCTTTTGCGAGCTAACTGAGCCGAGCTGACTGATTTTGTCCGACCGGCCGTATTAGTCGGTTGGCCCTTATCTGACCGGGTATATTAGCCGGTCGGCTATTCTGACCTGTATGCCATGAGATGCTTACCTGGCTTCTATGCTGACTTACTGATCTGGCTGTTTCTTGACTTTCAAAGATGATCTGTATATTTCTCTGACCGGATATTGACCCCGGATCATATACTATTCTTGATATTATATGTCAGATTATGAAATTGTTTTCAAACCCACTAGCCGTCTAATTCATAAGTTCATTGAAATTTTTTTACTTTAATTTTAAGTTTTAATGATTTTTTTTCTCAACCTACGACCCATACAAATTACTTGCCCCGATGGATTGTCCCACTTAGATTCATGTTTAAATGTGTTCATAAGATTTCAATTAAACTTACTTAAATGATTTAATAAATCGAATCAATCATTCAAATTGACAGAAGTATCAACAAGTTGTATGTGTAGCTTGTGTATGAACTATATATTGCCCAATTTGGCCACGATGAGAGTCTCTTTCCATCCTTTCTTCCCTGTCACGTGACAATGTTCACGTGCTAATAAAAATATTCGGTTCTATGAACTTTCTTGTTTACCAAACTTTCAAACGACCCACGTGAAAGTGATGTTACGCTTCATGTTTGACACGTGTCCTTACTCTCAAAATCTATTCGATCAAAGTTAGAGGGCAGATCGCATTAACCCTCTAACCCGAATCCGAATAACATCAACAAGAATTATGAGCAAAGTAATATCGGAATCCGCGGATTTAAGGGGTGACCCGATCCGACCCGACTCTGTACTTTCTTTGTCATGTGACAGTCCGACACGACACGATACGATTGTTTAAAGGAGAAGAGCGACACGGAACCAAACTCAAAGAGAAGTTATTTGGGTCGGATTTGGACTCGATCGTGCGGATCCGCTTTCTTTATAAATACCTCGCTTCCTCGAACCGATCTCCTTCCTCGAGCGATCGATCTCAGAGGAAACGGTCGTTGCTCTTCTCCGTCGTTCCCCTTCCTGCCGCCTTCCGAATCCCTCGCGATTCGATTCCGTTGGAATCGATCGATTTGGCTGTGCTTTCTTCCTTTCTCTGGAGTTTCCATTGTGCAATTTCGAGTCTCTCTCGGATTGGGGGCTTGCGGAGTCGTGGTGCCGCAGAGACATGTCCAGAGGATCGCCTGCGGAGGAGCCTGACGATCTCAACCCCGAGTTCGTGGAGATCGATCCCACGAGGCGATACGGGAGGGTTCGTCACCAATCTTAAACCCAACTCCTCATAAAATTTTTCAAAAAAAAAATCTAAGTTTCCATTGTGTAAACCTAATTTGTTCATTCGATGTTGCAGTATAATGAGGTCCTAGGAAAGGGCGCTTTCAAGACCGTGTATCCTTAATGCTTGATTCTAGGCTAAAGTTGTGTGTTTTCCCCCTTCTTTTATTGCGATCTTTGATTTGGCATCAAAAAACTGGTTGGCGTCCTTGACGATCGAGGGTGATGCTTCAGGTACAAGGCTTTTGATGAATTGGAAGGGATAGAGGTTGCTTGGAACCAGGTGAAAGTAGTGGATTTGCTGAGAAACGCCGATGACCTGGATAGGCTCTACTCCGAGGTTCACTTGCTGAAGACCCTGAAGCACAAGAACATCATCAAATTTTACAGTTCATGGGTTGATGCCAAGAACAACAATATCAATTTTATCACTGAAGTCTTTACGTCAGGGACCTTGCGCCAGTCAGTATTTCCTGCCAGCCATTTTCACTCTCTGAGGAACAATCAGATTGGCTTTGCTAATCTAATTCCTAACATTGTTGATCAGGTATCGAAAAAGACATAAGCAGGTAGACAAGAGAGCATTGAAGAAGTGGTCAAGGCAAATTTTGAGTGGGCTTCTCTACCTCCATAGTCATGATCCACCAGTTATCCATCGAGATCTGAAATGTGATAATATATTTGTGAATGGTAATCAAGGGGAGGTGAAGATAGGTGACCTAGGATTGGCAGCCATTCTTCGCCATGCTAATTCTGCTCACACTGTTATTGGTTAGTGCATTACTTAATTGGACCGTATAAAACGATGGTATAAATCATTCATCTACCATTTATCATTCTATTGCAGGGACACCAGAGTTCATGGCTCCAGAACTTTACGAAGAAGAATACAATGAGCTTGTAGATATATATGCATTTGGCATGTGTTTACTCGAGTTGGTGACATTTGAGTATCCATATGTGGAATGCAGCAATGCAGCACAAATATACAAGAAAGTAACTTCGGTGAGTTTACCAAGCATTATTTGCGATATAATATGTTAGTACTAAACACTAAATACTATTATGATTACTTGATTTTTTTTTCTACGATCGAGCATGGATGTCTTTTGAAAACCTCAAGAAGGTTTATTTGATTTATGAACTTTTGAGTCCTTGTTCCGATCTTAAGTTCCTTGGTGATTTAGATTGTTTGGATCCCTTTAAGAGTGATCATAGGTTGCTTTAAGACTAATATAAGCAATGCTATAATCAAGATGTGGAAAATCATTCATGCAATAAGAAATCTTACAACTATATATCAAAATCTTACACTTCTAGCAATAAGTAAATGATAACATGAACGATAAAATACATAAAGAAAACCGTAACTGCACCAATTAAGAAATAAATGGTAATGAAAAACACAAATTTGAAATCCTCAAAAAAAAATGTTAAGAAGTATCCTCCACTTAGCTGTACTAGATTTTAACACACTTAATCCTAAAATAGCTTCCACTTGAGGTCTTGAAGTAGTAAGTGAAAAGGGTGAGTAGGGAAAAGTGAGCTAGTTAAGCGATATGGTGAATGTGCATAACATAAACAACAAGGATTGACATGTTGAAAGTGACCAAGGTTGCTTTTAAAAAGTTCAACTTGGTACTTTTGACTCTTCATACTTGAACTTGAGCTTGAACTGGATGCATGTTCATGATGATTTAGCTGTTTTTCATTTTTGATGACATTGATTCATCCAAATCATGTCTTTGCATCCTTCAGCTGAGTTTCGCATTTGAACTCCTAGTGAATCTATGTTTATGAAACTTAGTGTGCATACATTACTAAGAAACTAATTATTAAGAGATAGAAAGTCATTCTGCCAATTCATAATTTCTAGCAAAAACATTGCCATTGCTGATAATTACTTGCCTTTTTGTATTGTAACTGGAGATTGTCTATTTATAATAAATAATACTATTTAGCTGTATGCCGTGATCATAATATAAACTATATCTCAGCTATTATAACAACTGATTCTCTGTTTGCCTCTCTCTGATACATCCAGTTTCTCGCGTGTAGGGAACGAAGCCTGCCTCATTAGCTAAGGTAATAGATCCAGAAGTCAAGAAGTTTATCGAACAATGTATTGCGAACGTTTCTGAAAGATTATCTGCCAAGGAATTATTACAAGATCCTTTTCTCCAATTGGATTCGGAAAATGACCTCACCCACGAACCAACTTCAAATGAACAAGGTAGAGAAAAGCTCTGACTAGCTTCATCATGGTTACACTACTTGATATCTATGAGATATGCATTTTCTGAGATTCTTTTGCTCTCTTTATTTTGATAATGTTAGATTGAAATGCAGATATCCGTGGTAAATCCAATGCAAGTCCAAATTCTGACCAGGCGGAACAAGGTTTGAGTGGTGTAGATTTTACCATGGAAGGTCGATGCAAAAACATGGATACAATTTCTTTGAAGCTGCGCTTCGAAGATTCTACAGGTTCACAAGCATGTGTTTTATGAGTTGTCGAGTTGCAGATTAACATTGTGACCATTCTTAACTTATAATTATTGTCGATTTGTTCCAGGGCAAGTTCGGAACATTCTTTTCCCATTTGATATTGTAGCGGACACATCTGTGAGTGTTGCAACCGAAATGGTGGCAGAATTAGACCTCACTGATCAAGATGTCACAACCATTGCAGCAATGATAGATACTGAGATACAAGCCTATTTTCCCGATTGGAGGCCTTTTGAGAATGCAACAGTTTCAGACAGCAATGAACATGACTCTGAAGCTGAAGGTCCATCAGGTAATTTCTGTCTGGAGCGCCTTCCTTCTGGTCGAAAATACTGGTCTGATTCTCCAAAGGGAGCTGGTGCAGACTCACCATCATCCTTTGCACAATCAAATGCATCTATCGAGTTGATTTCACATGGAAGTCAGGATATATCTGTTGAGTTTTATGATGGGAACGATGACTCCTTTCTTAAAAACCAAAGGGAATGTCAGTCAAATACTTCTCTGAAGCTACAGAGAAATTCCCCACATTTTAGTGATCATGATGAAAATAAAATAGTGATTGGTCCATCACCATTATCTATATCAAATAAGCAAGCCTCTAGCAACAAGCCAAACGAAAATCATGAACAAGCAGTTTTCTGCACTGGATCTAAGACATGTAACTTTGGTTCTAAGTCGGAGCAGAATGAAGAAGACCATAAGCAATTGCATGAACCATCAGAACCTTTGGAATCGGAATATATGCAATCCCTTTCTCAGAAACTAGAGCAACTTTTGATCGAACAACAAAGGGAGCTTCATGAAGTACAAAAGAAACATGAGATTGCCATAGCATATATGTTAAAGGACCTGCCTCCTGAGCAACATGGTATAGTTCTAACCCTGTGTCGCGCAAAAGTTACTTATCCCAAGAAGCAAACATAGTTGTCTTGGGTTCACATGACCATGTCGATGAGGCTACATTATATCATGTAGAAACTCCAATGGAATTAACTACTGTACCTGCAACCCCACTGACTTGTCTTATTTTGCAACCCATGTTGCATTATGAGTTTGTTATTTTTTTTTCTTCTTTTTTTTCATAAGGAAGCAACTCAGTTTTGAACATGCAAGTCAGTTGTTTCCAAGGATGTCATTTTTTCCCTATCCTTGAAAAGTAATCTTTATCTTGTTTTCTTATTGATGCCTATGAAGAGTAGGAAGAAATGATGGATTTGTGTGTGATTCTGGAAATGAATTATGTCTACTTAGACTCAAGAACACACACATTTGCATCGGCGTGGATTTTAAATCCAAGACTTTGGTAATAACTTCTAATGCTCTTATCAACTGACTTAGAGATCTAGCAAAGGTTGGACAATTTCCAGCAGGAATGTTTGTCTCTTGGTGAATGGTCAATTCTTTGAATGCATTAACAACTGAATCTAGAAACTAAGATGCAGTTAAATTGGTGGGTAAATTTGTCAACAGTTGTATGCTAGTCGCACTAAGATTAGGTAGGTGATGAAAAATGAAAGATGTTTACTCATTCAGCTATTTCAGTCCTCATTTTCTAGCATGACATGGAAAAAAAAATGAATGTAAAACTCTCAATTATACTTAAGTTTCTCTCCTACAATAAGCCGTCAACAACACCAGAAGGCTTAGACCTCCCCAAGGCAGAAGAATTCTCTCCTACATCTGAACATAACTGTCTCTCAATCTACAAACAGAGGAGCATATCAGACTTCAGCTACCACACAATACTAAAAGGCTAAAAAAAAGCAATCTTGTCGAAATGGTATGCCTGAAGAAATGAACCAGATTTCGACAAAATTAGGTCAAATGCATAAACAAGGTATAGTTTCAACAAGACATGAACTTTAAGTTCATTTTATGGATCACTGCGGCAAATATAACCAAATTCCAGAAATGTGCTTCATTTCAGTAATGAACAGGGATTCTCTAGTAGTACAAGAAAAACTTCCATGGTTTAAGGAAATCATGTATGCAAGCTAGTTAATTCATGGCAGAGAAGACCTAAAGTAGTTTTTTGTTTTTTAACAGAGCATGAACATTACTTCATTTCTTCCAAAACGTCAGGCACGAATAGATATATAAGAATCAGCAAGCAAACAAAAACCCATTCATACATAATTGTACAGAAAACATGCTTCCCTAATGGAGGAAAAAGATGTCATCTTGAGATCATTCAGATAACGAGAGAACAAGAGAACGAGGACTTCCCCAAATTGGCAACGCCATTAATGATTCCAGCAATCTCTCTTCTTTTTCGTTGCACAAAGATTCCACATAATCGCAGCTCTCTGAGAGCTTCCGAAGAACCGCTTCTTGAATCTCCGCCTAAAAACAGAAGGCTTGGTAAATCCGTAATTTTGGAAATCAAACCCTAACCCTAGCCCTCAGAATTTCAAAGAATTACGACTGTTTAGGATCGTCTCCGTACCTGAGAAAGTAGGTCATCGACTAAGGACTTCCGGATATCTTCTCCAGGATCCGGATGCGGAGGCTCGGCCACCGCCGGCGAAGCTTCCGGAGCAGCTTCGGTCGGCATCGCGGGGGTGAGATCGACAGGACCTGACGAAAGGGGCTCCAGAAGCTCCAACTCCCTCCGAAACAGATCCCTGAGGTGGAGGAGGCACCGCCGCCGTATATCACGGCGGCACCGCCTCTGCCCCGCTTCCGTATCCCCTGCCGCGCTCGTGGCCGCCTCCGCCTGCACTGGATCCAGCACGCGACGGCGGCGGCGGCGCTTGTAGATGAAGCCTCTGTCGTTGCAGATCTCCCACTCCCCGTCGCCGGAATCGGACTCGGAGGCGACATCCATAAGCCGGAGCCAGCAGAGCCCAAAGTGCGAGAGAAACAGAGAGAGAGAGATAGAGAGAGAGGGAAAAGGAGAAGAGGGAGATTCGAATTTATCTTCGATTGAAAATCAATGTTTTTTTTAATAAAGGTAAATAGCACATCTGGTTGAACTTTTTAAATCTCATTTTAATATTTGATAATCTCTTTAGTATTGGCACCTATTTAGGGAGTTCGGATCTTCTATCTCAAATTCACAATGTTCTCATGTCACATCGCCGATCAGACGGACCAGATTACATCTCAAGGATGTTATGCACATCACGAAGATATTGCACACATCTCGAGAATATCACGACCGTCCGATCGACGATGAGACACGGGGACATAGTGAGTTTGGACCAGAGGATCTGAACTACTATTTAGGACTTGTCGAATCAAACAGAGCACGCAAGACATACCAATTAGAGCATCCACAGTCGTGGATACGCTTGGAGAGCTCCTTTGTTGTCACATCTGCGCCACGTCAAAAGTGAAGAATCATATATATTTTTCCACTATCAAAAAAACATTTTAACAACTCTTTTATGGGTCCCACATTTTTAAATTCTCACACCGTATATTACTCCATTAATTAAAAAACCATTTAAAACTAATTTATATTTTAGTTTTTAAAAAAAAATTTAAAAAAAAAAAGAGGAAGAAGCAGCTCCCTACTGAGGGAGTTGTTTCTTCCTGAAACCGAAGAACCTCCGTCCCCCATGGGAGCTCCGAAGGATGCTCTTAGAGCATGTAAGAAATACGCAAGAGACAAGCTTTTGTTGAGGTGCTTAAAAATAGGGCTGATTTTAAGCCAACCTCGCACCTTATCCCATGGCAGTTTGATTGTTGAACAATTGGATCCCACAGATTTGGCCTCGCTAGAGCATGTACCATGAGGTTTGAGATTCAAAACTCGGTGAAGCCGAATAAAAAATGTACGATGGTCCATATTCTAATGGTTAATAATCTTCTGTAATTTATCGTATCCGTATTTGCCTGAGATTGAGTCGACGGGGACATTAGAGGCGAACGCATCGCCTCTTACTACCTTGATTGCTGAATGATTATAGAAAAGATGACCCTCCTCCGTTGACACACCGGACAGATCTCACAATCGACGTACGTCAGCTTGCCCTTGGTCCGTACCTTGCTATTTGCAAGCTGCCAAATGAAAAATGAAAAATGAAAAATCTTTACTTGGGCATGAGGAACCACTGCGATCCACTCTCACTTTATGCTCCGTCGCTTGAAGAGGTCGTAGGCAACCCTAAGACCACTCTGCAGTTTAGAATCAAACCAGCCAGCAAGCTGATTGGTGACAGCTTGAGTAGAACCGACACTGAGTGTGATCTCGTGGCAAATCTACTGTAGTTTCTTGACGAGGGTTTCTTCAATGCTTCTTGTTTTCCTACTGAAATTTCATGCATTTAAAAAAAATATTTTTATTATTATGATTTCATATTTTGAAAATAATAATAATAACGGATGAGATCCTAGTTTCTCAAGCAATATGGCCAAGTAGACCTGACCCGGGCCGAATTGGCATAGACCCTTAATCGGGTCAACGGGCTTGAACTCCAACCATGCTGGTTACGGTTTAAGCCCATGTTTAACCGCCGGGTTCAATGATTAATTGCTGGTTCAAACCGACGGTTCGACCATAAGATATTTGAACTCATATTTCTCATATGAGAGTTACATATCTTAACCAACTAGACTGCATCTTTGAAATTATTAGGGCATTCTCTTCAATGTCACATCATGTCATGTCAAAAGTAAAAAATCCACACATCTCTCCACTATAAAAAAAACAAAAAAAACTCTATCACAACTTTTCCATGTGTCTCATACTTTTCATTATATATATTTCTTATCTCTCCTCATTTTTTATATAATTAAATTGTTATAAAATTTAAATCTATAAATTTACATTATATAATTATATGCCACATCTCTTTTTCTTTTTTCTTTTTTATAAATATTTAAAAATATTAATATGAACAAAAACGAAAGACGGAGTGGCTCCGTAAACATGGAATCGATCCATAGTTTAAGGGACGAAGCTCCCTCTCCGTCCCTAAATTCAACTCAACAGTGGGAGTTCTGAAGGAGCTCCCACTGCGGATGCTCTTATATGTTTGTTAATTTATTAATAGCTAATTAATAATTTCCTTTTGCTATATTATTATTCTTATTCTTAATAATGGGAAGAAAAGGAAGCGAGTAAATAATTTCTTTAACTTTGTAACAATTTATTTATACTAGTGATTTAAAAGTTAAAGGTAATTAGTCAAGCAATTCCGATTGTTAGGGAAAGACAATTTATTTTAACGGTTAAAATTACTTGATCATTTTTTATTAATAACTATAATTTAGTATCAATTTTTCTCCATATTTATAGAGTTCATTTTATCATTTCCATATCATTTTCTTTACTTAGGGATGTAAATAAACCGAGTCAAGCTGAGTATTGAGGTGTTTAAATTTGTTTGATAAAGTAATCGAACCAAGCCGAGCCGGGCTTAAAATGAATCAAGCCTTTCAAATGGTTATTCAAGCTTGGCTTGATTTATTTTTTATAAGCTTGAGCTTGTTTGAAGCTTGGCTTGAGCTTGGTTCGTTTAGATGTTATCAAACTCTCAATTCAAGCTTGGTTTGAGCTTGGTTTGAGCTTGGTTCGTTTAGATGTTATCGAGCTTTCAATTTAAGCTTGTTTGATTGTTTAAGACTTTTGTTTGTTTGATTGGTTATTATTGAGCTTGATAATTCAAATTTATTTATTTATATAATTTATTTTTTATTTATTTATCATGTTTAGAATTTTATTAATAAACATGGTTCAATGAACGTTGTTCACGAACGATGTTCATGAACGTTAACAAGTTGAATACATATGTGTTCAAGCTTGTTTGTTTAGTTTAACGAGCAGTTTAACCTTGTTTTTTTAATTAATTTTGTGCATATTGAACGAACATAAAC